>BQNB010097780.1:0-25310 GCA_026074375.1 Tanacetum coccineum | reverse complement strand
CTAGACTTACCTAGACTCAAACCAATACCCACTTTTAATCCTTAAACATAAAATTTATAAAATTCTTGTGTTAATAACCTACTAGGTCAGAATATGGGTAAGAATAACCCATAAACAATTCGTCCCATATGCTTATATCAACTAGAAAATCTCCAAATGATCCCTAAGTACTTGTAAAACCTATGCTTAATTAAAGCATGTACTAATGGTCTCTAACTAACTTATTACACAATGGTTAATCACCATTTTGATCTCTTTTATCCTCCTTGATGGCGCGGCTAAGCAAAGCTGTAGGATCCCTTAACACTTCACTTCATACAATCGATCACGAAATAAGAACTAGAAAGGAGAGAGAGATGAGTTGTTTTAGAGAGAGAAACTAGAGAGAGAATTGAGATAGAAAAGAGAAAAGATATTATTTAGATATTTTGAACAATTTCACAACTAACTTTTCCAAGTGGAAAAGTTCCTTATATACCCCGACACTTAAAAGTGACGCGCGGAATATTTAACTAGGACCCGGGCTCGGGTTTTGCTTAGGATTAAACCCGAAACATATACAATATTAGATTAACTATCGAGCCCGATTCCCGATATTATCCTATTACAACATTAACTAATACCGAGACTTGTGCACATAATGAACGAACTTCTAGTTTGGCTCAATATTTTGAGGCTAACATTAGGCCACCAGTAGATTTTCTTTAGATCTTGATACATCTTGTCAGAACCTGGGTGAATGGAATACTTCGATTTATGGGACTCATGCATGATCAAGTCTCTCAGATTACCAAAGAGTGGTAACCAACTTTGATTCTTGATACATCATGTTCCATCAGGACGTATTTCAAATGCTTTATCCATTCCTCATAAGTTTTCAGCCTTGACGTTTTCTTCCTAGAGTGCTTCAGTTTGTGCTTTGAGAATTTGTGATGGTAATTTTGGATGAATGGTCATAACTAATGATCTAACTCAGAGTGGTTTGATTCGTTCCTCCCGGCTTAAGGCATCTGCTATGACATTTTCTTTTCCAGGATGGTAGCGAATTTCACAATCGTAATCTATAAGCAATTCTAGCCAACGGCGTTGTCTCATGTTCAACTCTTTCTGATCAAGGATATGCTGAAGACTTTTATGATCAGTGAACATAGTACATTTGGTGCCATACAGATAGTGTCTCTAAATTTTAAGAGCGAACACTACTACTCCTAATTCGAGATCATGAGTGGTATAATTTTCTTCATTAGGCTTAAGTTGTCGGGATACATATGCAATAACCTTCTCTCTTTGCATTAACACTGCTCCTAGACCTTGATGGGATGCATCACAGTAAACAACAAAATCGTCATTTCCTTTTGGTAATGCTAAGATTGGAGCTTCATATAGCTTCTGTTTTAGTAGTTGGAAAGCCGACTCTTGGTCTTCACCCCATATATACTTCTTATTTTTCTAGGTTAATTCAATCAAAGACTTTGCAATTTTTGAGAAATCTTTGATAAATCTCCGATAATAACCGGCGAGTCCAAAGAATTAACGTATTTCTGTGGGTGTAGTAGGAGATGTCCAATTCTTAACTTCTTTAATCTTGGCGGGGTCAACATGAAGTCCTTGATTATCAATTAAGTGTCCAAGAAATTGCACGATACGAATCCAGAAATCACATTTGGAGAACTTGGCATACAACTTCTCTTTTTTGAGTAATTCTAGGATTATTCTTAGATGATTTGCGTGCTCTTCTTTGTTATGAGATTATATAAGAACATCATCGATGAACACTATTATGAATTTATCCAAGTATGGTTTACACATATGGTTCATAAGATCCATGAATATAGCAGGTGCGTTAGTTAAATCAAATGGCATTACTTGAAATTCATAATGTCTGTATCTTGTTCTGAAAGCAGTCTTGGGAATATCTTTATCCCTGACTCTCAGTTGATGATAGCCTGATCTTAAGTCAATCTTCGAGTAGACACTCGAACCTTGAAGTTGGTCAAATAAGTCATCAATCCTGGGTAATGGGTAACGATTCTTTAGGGTGAGTTTATTTAACTCCCGGTAATTGATACACATTCTGAAAGATATGTCTTTCTTTTTGACAAACAAGACAGGAGCTCCCCAAGGCGAAGTACTTGGTCGGATAAAACCTCGATCTGATAATTCTTGAAGTTGATCAGATTGTTCTTGCATTTTTGAAGGAGCTAATCTATATGGTGCTCAGGCTACACGTGTTGTTCCTGGGATAAATTGATTTGGAATTCTACTTGGCGAACAGGAGGAAGGCCAGGTAGATCTTTAGGAAAAACTTTCGGAAATTCTCTAACTACCGGTATATCTTCTAGTCGTTTCTCGTCCGACTTCTTCTCCATTACTTGGATTACAAAAAATTGACAACCTTGGGATATATACCTTTTGGTTTTTATACAGGATATGAGACTTAGTCGGGTTTTACTTCGGTCACCTCGGATGAACAAAGTTTCACCGTTGATTGGGATGTGGACGACTTTCTCATCACAGATAATTCTAGCATGATACTTGGATAACCAATCCAAACCAATAACGACGTCAAAACTACAGAGTTTGATCGGCATAAGATCAATTTCAAAAAGTTGGTTTAACAAAGTCAGAGTTGCACCCTGAATAACGGTGTTTATGCTTACTAGATTTCCGCCAGGCATTTCGATATTGTAAAAGGTATTGATTGTAATGGGTGGAATATTTAGCATAGAGGCAAGAGATATGGATACGAAGCTTTTATCGGCTCCAGAATCAAATAATACTCTTGCTAGATGTTGGTTTAGAAGGAACATACCCGTGACTACGTTCGGGTCTTAGTGAGAATTCCTATCCCTCAACATGTAGGCTCTTCCATGGGCATTATTGTTGGTGGTCTTTCGATACTGATTTGCATAATGCCCTTTCTCTTTACAGGCATGACAAGTAACTATCACTGGTAGCATATTACTTCCAGTGGCTGGCCCTTTGTTTCTGCAGTTCTTGGTCAGATAGCCCACCTTGTTACAAGTATTACACTTAACAGTGCAAGGTCCTATGTGATGTAGAGTGCATTTCTTACACAAGGGATGGTTTCCAATATACCTATTGTTTTTAGTTGGAGTGATAGCATAAGACCTGAAGGTTTCCTGTCTTCTGTTCTGTTATGGTTGGTGATTATTGTAGCGGTTGTTGGTGGTTGTGTTACGGTAGTTGTTGTTGTTGAAAGTTCTTCTGTCGCCAAACTTTTGTTTGTTATCACTTGATACTTACACCGGAGTGTGCTTTGTTACCTGATCTATTAGCCTCTGGGCTATGTTAATGGCTTCCTCTAGAGTTTGACGTTAAGAGGCGGTAACATTCCCTTCAATACTTTGAGGCAATCCCCTGATGAAAACTTCCATCATTTTCTCAGAAACTGGCACCATAGTGGGACATAAGGTTGCCAATTCTGGGAATCTTCTCACATATGTCTTGAGATCATTCCCCTTCACAGTCAGATGGTAAAATTCGTCTTCCATCTTCTGGACTTCAGTTCGGGGACAATACTTCTTTATCAACAGCTTCTTGAATTCAACCCAGGTAATCTTGTAAGCTTCTTCTATCCTAATAGGTTGGGCAAAAGAATTACACCAGGATTGAGCTTCTTCAGTTAAGGTACCAGTAGCAAACTTCACCTTGCAGTCTTTGGTACAGTTTCTATAGGAAAACACTGATTCTGTTAGCTCAAACCAGCGAATAAGACCAACAGCGCCTTCCGTACCTTTGAAGTTGATAGGTTGGCAGCTCATGAATTCTTTGTAGCTACATTTTCTTGCTATAGGAGCTTCTCTTGGTCTGGTGGTATTAACAGTATTTACCATGTTAGCGGCTTGTGCTTCCAGAGATGCGGAAATACTATTAGCAACTAGTTTCTTGATGGCAGCCTGTGTCATGGCTGGTGCTTCAGATGTTGACGTCCTTTTGGGAGGCATTCTATCAACATAAGACAACACGTAATAAAAATGATATCACAAGTCTTAAAATGCAATGCTTATTTTTGAATTTTAAGCATTTTTAACCATAGTGGTATTGAAGTCATAGATACTTATTTGATATGGATTCTAACAAGCATATGATCTATTAGAAGTCACTGTATGATTCATAATGAGGACAACAGAGATGTAATATAGGACACATGATGAATATAAAACGGGATCACCATTGTATTATATCATGAACAACTTGTCTTTGTACTATACATAGTCAAAATTTAACAAGTGTTGTTATTTATACCACACATCCCGTGGCTAGGTTAAAAGCTATAACTAGTATCTAATCTAGTAGTCTGATGGTCCTTCCTGACTATTCTTGTGTTCATAGATTGTATTCAGAAGATTTTCCTTATCTGCTTGGTGATGAACCTGGATATATTTTATGATTTGTTCTAGATTAGCAATCCTGAAGCGAGCCAAAGCAATCTTGCTGTTATTTCCCATTTGCTTTCTTTGAAGTTTAGCAATTTAAGTATGAGACTCTTAGAGTTCAGCTCCAGATTGTCAAAATCTTGTTGTATGATCACCCGGCTATTTCTAAGACCTTCTATTTTGTCTTCTATGTGCTCAATGCAATCGAGAGAGAGTTTATCTAGGTGATTCAAAATTTCCTTAATTTGCTCTTCGTGACGTTCTAGACTTGTCTTACGAGAGCTTTCTCCTATCTCAAATGCTTGAGGTAGGGCAGAAGTAGAGGAGGATGATCGGTCACGACCTCGTTTCTTAAGTGGTAATAATTCCTCAGGAAGAAACAATTCTTGAAGATTAAACATTGAAGATAACATTGAAGATGGAGGCACAATAGTTGGTGGTGGAATAGGTGATTCTTTAGCATAGTATGCATGCATGACCTTCATATAGGGGTCATCATGAAAAAGTGAAAGAGTTGGTGAAGCTATTGGAACTAAACCAAATGAGTTATTTGAAGAGCTAGAATAAGTTTTTCCTGGTGAAGCTGGGACATAGTCTGGTAAAGCCGGGATATAGTCCGGAAAGTTAGAGGAAAAAGCATCCTCAATATCGGAAGTAGGGTGGTTGGGAGAAGACATCACTCTATTAACAACCTAGTGGTAAATAACATAAGTTATTTATATAATAGTATAATAGTTATGTACTTTACATACTATTCCGGAAGATGTAGTGGCACGGAGGACTTTCTTGGATGGAAAAAGAAAAGTAGTTATAGTTAAGGTTTCAACCTTGTTCTCTATAACCGTGGCTCTTGATACCAATCTATAACACCCCCATTTTTGACATATAGCAGCGGAAGCTAATCTGGGGTATTATTTCATAGTACAACAGTCATAATCATAGAAAACGACTCAAAAGAGACGTTTTTAAAAGATAAGTTATCATTCATTATTTCATCAGAGTTTTTACAAACAGAGGTCCCAAAATCTACATGAAAACATAAAGTTTGAATGATAACAGTTTAGCCATCTTCAAGTCCGTGCCACTCCGTGCCATAAGTTGCTCAAATACCTGAGATAAACATGCTAAAAAGGTCAACACAAAGGTCAGTTTGAATACAAGTTCAATAGTGGGTTACGTTGTTATACACCCATAAGTGTAATAATTGCAATGAGTACAATTATTATAGAAAACAGTATTATTGCCCTAAGCTCATGACACCGAGACCTTGAGATAATCAATAATTACAAGAAGTTGCCCCAACGGGTGCCTTTGCCAAACACCCGCATAGTGATTCAAATGAAGTGCGTTTGGTTACCAGAAAGTATAGGTACACCAACGGGGAAACTCAGTCCCAAATAGATCTATTCACAGCATTCGCGCTTACTCCGAAAAGTAATTAACGGTTCATGATAGTGGGGTCTTAATGACAAAAGTAAGGACTTAGGCAATAATATATCAGGATAGCATACAGTTGGAAAAATACTCGTATTCATGGTTTATAGCATGTATCCCCCTCGCGGGTTTATGAAAACATTAGAAGATTTAAAATGCGAGGCTATGAACTCACCTTAACAGGGAAAATCTGATTGATGGCAAAAGTATATCAAGTGAAAGTAACGGCTTCGTCAATGTTTTCTTTTTTTTTTTTTTCCTTTTTTTTTTATGCAACCTGGGGTAATATGTCAAGTCTTAGTGTGATGGTTTATGTTTCAAAACTTTATAAAGTTTAACGTATTACTTTGATTTATTAATTTATGGAAATATTGTATCACTGTTTGGGCTATCATAATCTAGAGGCCATGTAGTATCGTTTGAGGAGTCAGGGCACTTTAAATCGTAAACCCAGCAAACTCGTCAAAACAAATACTCAAATGGAACCCCTCACATGAAATTCCCTAGTAACGTGATACGATAAGATTTTAAGTTTCTTCAAAAGTTAGTCGATGATAAGTTACGTTAATTATATAACGTAATTGTTTTATAATGCGTCGATCGTTGATTAATAATGATAATTGTGTCGGGTTTTAATAAAATCGAGTTTTATAATATTAATATATATTTTTATAATTTATATAAAAATATTATATTTTATATTTTTAAGAATACAAAAATAGCAATATATACTCTTGGTTTATAAACTTTTACAAGTTTAGTCCTTTATATAATAAAAATATAAAACCTTTAACTTTAGAACTTGGCAAAATAGGTCCTTATAGTTATAACTTTAGAATAATGACATTTTCAGCCCCTCTAGTTATAAATTTCAAAAAGTTACGATATATACCCCTATGCATGAAAACATTTGCAAATCAAGTCCAAAAAGCCATGCAAGCTTATTTTAGGGTTCCAAATGATATTTGCAGGTTATAGCTTATTAGAATAAGCTAAAATAAGATGTTTTAACGTAACAAAAGTTTAGAAAAAGGATTCGTTAGCTAGAAAATCAAAACGGGTCGTTTTTAGGGTTTTAATAAAAAACGCATAGGTTTGAGGATTCAAGGCTTTAACAAGAGTTCATATATGATCTTAAGAGTATTATGAATATTCTAATACATAGATACTTAATAATAAGCTTATTGAACAAGATTTTGAGCTTACTTGAGCTAAAATGGGCCAAAATGGGGTTTTCGGGTTCGTACGCCTAGAAACGACTTCAAGGGCTTCCTCCTCTTGATTCTTGGCTTCTATTTTGATCTTAGGGACCTTCTACTTCTTCCTTGGCTGAGCTAGAACTCCATTTTAGTGCAGATAAATGTTTTTTGAGGTGTGATTTGTTTAAGGGGGTGTTCGACTTATATAAGGGTTCAAATGACCCCTTGGTGCCTACAAGTGATGGTGGGTTTGATTAATTTCAAGGCTAGGATAGATGATTCATGAGTCAATAGTACGATTATTGAGACTGAAGAGTAGTGATGAAATGTGGAATGGGTGTATTGGTTTCAGGTACAATGGAGTGACAAGGAGGTGACAAGGCCAAACTTGGTGGCCAAGGGAGGTGATGGAGGTGCTTGGTTTCTTGTTTGTGACATGGTGGTACTGTCATAGAGGTGCTAGGGTGCTTGGTTGGGTTGAAAATGGGTCAAAATGAAATAAAAAGGGGTGTCGGGTTTAATGGGTCACGGGTTAGGGTTTTATGGTTTTTAGATCGAGTTAGGTTTAAGGTTTAGGGTAGTTTAGGGTTTAGGATTAAGGTTTAATGTTAGGATTAGGGTTTAGGATTAGGTTTAAGGTTTAGGATTAAGGTTTAGGGTTTAGTTTTAGGTTTAAAGTGAAATTAGGGTTTTAGGGTTTCATTTAGGGTTTAGGGTTTTAGATTAGGGTTTTAGGACGAATTAGGGTTTAGGTTTAAGGTTTAGAAGTCATGCATTAAGTGCTTGTACCTTGTGCTAAAGAGGTGGTACGAAATCTAAAATGAAAACGGTGAAAAATGAGTTTATTTGAATTTATGCATTGTTGATTTGTACTTTGAGCTTTAATGTGTTGTACATTGAGTTAGAGGGAAAATATAATTCAAATGTTATGCATTGTACACTTGTACACATGATTTGAAGGCTTGCACATCCATTTTATATGTATACATTACATATAATTAGGGTTTTGATATAAACGTTAACGTTTAATGCTTGTTTTGTAGTAACGTTGTAAATGGTACGTTAAATTGATAATGTACTTGGTAAAAATGATATTAAGATAATGATTATTCTTAACATATTTAGGATGTTTTACATGTAATAAACAAAGAGTATAGAGGCATTTTGTAGAGTTGCGTGAGCTCGTTTACTTAGAGGAATGCAAGTTTCGTTGCATAATGAGATAAAGCAAACATTTCCCCTTAAAAATGTGGTATCCATAAATATATATATAATAATATAGTAATATAATTATATAGTATATATATATATATATAGATAATAAATATATAAATAATATATAGTATATATATATATATATATGAATAATAATGGATCATTAATAGTGCATCTAATTTAATAGATGGATAATTACATTGATAAAAATTACGGGTTGTTATAGTCTCCCTCCTTAAAAGAAATCTCGTCCCGAGATTTAGTTGGATGCCAGAGTGATGTTTGGAAAAAGCAGATTGGTGATACTTGCAACTATTTATCTTTGGGGCGCCGTTCCTGGGGGAGGGCACGTGAAATCCTGATCCTCTTTTAAGTGATCCATCTTACTATCGACTATAAAATACGACTTTGTTTCATTTCTTTACTTCTAGATCCATGATCCTATTGATTTTTTCCCCAAAGTTGATTTGTTCATCAAGCCGAAGCCTCTTTCATTAGAAGTGATCTCTAGCGATTCGTCTGATAAGGCCCGTGGATGGATGTATAAAAAAACGTGAAAATTTTGGGTGGGGTGACACTACTGTCGTGGGGTTCTTTTTTTGGTATAGGAAGTCTCAAGTTGTAGCGTAAGCCGTACTATGTTGGGGCAATTCCGGTGTCAAGATTTGTGAGAAGTGAGCCCGGAGGGTGTACTAGGGATTAAGCTTTCCTCGTTTTCCGAATCGGATGACACCTTTTACGAGTGCACAACTTTTCAACATAACCGATCTCCAACTTGAAATTCTAAAGGGCTTCCGCCTTACATTGCATAACTTCTCTGCCGGTCTCTTGCAGCTTGCAAGCGTTTTCGAATTTGTACTAAATATCTTTTCAGTGGTTTCATGATTATTTCTGGTCCATAATAAAAGTTGAAAATATCTCTAACCCCCCTTTTTTTTCCCCCCGGCCCAGCAAACAGGTGACTACACTTTCGACCATAAAGTAACTCAAATGGTGTTGCTTAATATTGACATGGTAACTGTTATTGTAAAAATTCTACTAATGGTAAGGTTTTCTCATCATTTTCCAAAATCTATAACACATGCCGAAGCAAGTATTCAAGTGTTTTGATGGTCCTTTCACTTTTGCCCATCAGTTTCAGGATGATATGTCATACTCATGTCTAATTGAGTACCTAAAGCACTTGTAATGATTGCCAGAATCTGGAGGACGTGAAAAGACTATCATGTACGAGATTATAGATTTGGCACTCCATGCCGGAGACTATTTCCTTTATGTACAATCTGTAAGGGTTTACTATACTATCTGTCTCTCGGGTAGGAAGAAATGTGCGGATTTGGTAAGATGATCGACAATGACCAGATTGTGTCATGTCCGTTTGATGTTTTGGGTAGTTTTTATGATGAAAACCATTGTTATTCTCATCCTACTTCCACATAGAATCTCTAGTTGTACCATAAGAAGAGTGCGGATGGCTTCTAACATTCTGCTTTAACTCGGGAACAAGGTCAAACATTTTGCCAACATATTCATTCAGCGATGATGTGCCTCATGTTATGCCACCAAAGAGTTTCATTATAATACCTGATACATCTTGTCATAACCTGGGTGAATGGAATACTTTGATTTATGGGACTCATGCATGATTAAGTCTCTCAGATTACCAAAAAGTGGTAACCAGCTTCCGTTCTGAATACAACGAGTTCCATCAGGACGTATTTCAAATGCTTTGTATATTCCTCGTAAGTTCTCAGCTTTAATGTTTTCTTCTTTGAGTGCTTCAGTTTGAGCTTTGAGAATTTGTGATGGTAATTTTGGATGAATGGTCATAACTAATGATCTAACTCAGAGTGGTTTGATTCGTTCCTTAAGGCATCTGCTACAACATTTGCCTTTCCAGGATGGTAGCGAATTTCACAATCATAATCTGCAAGCAATTCTAGCCAACGGCGTTGTCTCATGTTCAATTCTTTCTGATCAAGGATATGCTGAAGACTTTTATGATCAGTGAACACAGTACATTTGGTGCCATACAGATAGTGTCTCCAAATTTTAAGAGCGAACATTACTGCTCCTAATTCAAGATCATGAGTGGTATAGTTTTCTTCATTAGGCTTAAGTTGTCGGGATGCATATGCAATAACCTTCTCTCTTTGCATTAACACCGCTCCCAGACCTTGATGGGATGCATCACAGTAAACAACAAAATCGTCATTTCCTTCTGGTAATGCTAAGATTGGATCTTCACATAACTTCTGTTTTAGCAGTTGGAAAGCCGATTATTGGTCTTCGCCCCATATATACTTTCTTAGTTTTCCTGGGTTACTTTAGTTAAAGACTTGCAACTTACGAGAAATCTTTAATAAATCTCCCCATAATAACCGGCGAGGTCCTAAGATATTGACGTATCTCAGTGGGTGTAGTAGGAGATGTCTAATTCTTAACTGCTTCAATCTTGGCGGGGTCAACATGAAGTCCTTGACTATCAATTAAGTGTCCAAAGAAATTCAACGATAATGAAATCCAGAAATCACCTTTGATAAACTTGGCATACAACTTCTCTTTCTTGAGTATTCTAGATTATTCTAGATTATTTGCGTGCTCTTCTTTTGTTTACCGAGAGTAGATGAGTAAATATCATCGATGAACACTATTATATTATACCGAATTTTATCCAAGTATGGTTTACACACACGATTCATGAGATCCATGAATACAGCAGGTGCGTTAGTTAAACCAAATGGCATTACTTGAAATTCATGGATTGTCGGCCGGTGAGAAGCTAGAGTGAGAGCAGTCACGAACAGCAAAGTCGGAGATTGTGGAAGGAGTGGGATCTCAGTACAAGTCTTGGGGGGGGTTCTCCAACACGGCTTTACCTATAACGTTACATCAAGTATGGTCTAGTCTGATCTGTCATAGAGCTCAATCAGCTATTTGGATTAAACAGGAGTAACACTCGATGGATGACCATGAATTGACCAACCTTGCAAGTATTGCTAGTCGATCTCTCATCATCGTACGATCAACTTCACGATCGAGTAATGGGTTAATACTAATTCATTTATCTTGGTAAACGATCACGCTTACATTTCCAACTCTTGTAAGTCGATACACATTCTAAAGATCCGTCTTTCTTTTTGACCAATAAGCATAAGCTCCCCAGTGAAGTACTTGTCGTGTGAAAACCTCGTCTGGCTAACTCTTGAATTGGTTAGATAGTTCCTGCATTCTGAAGGAGCCTAAACCTTAAGGTCTGCGGGCTTTTTTTTTTTTTTACAAGTGCCGCTCTTGGAATTAGATCGATTTGGAATTCTACTTGGCGAACAGGAGGAAGGCCAGGTAGATCTTCAGGAAAAACTTCTAGGAATTCTCTAACTACTGGGATATCTTCTAGTTGTTTCTCGTCTGACTTCTTTTCCATTACTTGGATTACAAAAACTTGACAACCTTGGGATATATATCTTTTGGTTTTTATAGAGGATATGAGATTTAGTCGGGTTTTACTTCGATCACCTCGGATGATCAAAGTTTCACCGTCGATTGGGATGTGGACGACTTTCTCGTCACAGAGAATTTTGGCATGATACTTGGACAACCAGTCCATATCAATGACGACGTCGAAACTACCGAGTTTGATCGGCATAAGATCAATTTTGAAAGGTTGGTTTAACAAAGTCAGAGTTGCACCCTGAATAACGGTGTTTGTGCTTACTAGGTTTCCGTCAACCATTTCGATATTGTAAAAGGTATCTATTGTAATGGGTGGAATATTTAGCATAGAGGCAAGAGATATGGATACGAAGCTTTTATCGGCTCCAGAATCAAATAATACTCTAGCTAGATGTTGGTTTAGAAGGAACATACTCGTGACTACGTTCGGGTCTTGGTGAGCATTCCTATCCCTCAACATGTAGGCTCTTCCCTGGGCATTATTGTTGGTGGTCTTTCGGCACTGATTTGCGTAATGCCCTTTCTCTCCATAGGCATGACAAGTAACTATCACTGGTAGCAGATTACTTCCAGTGGTTGGCCCTTTGTTTCCTCAGTTCTTGGTCAGATGGCCCACCTTGTTACAAGTATTACACTTAACAGTGCAAAGTCATGTGTGATGCAGAGTGCATTTCTTACACAAGGGACGGTTTCTAGTATACCCATTGTTCTCAGTTGGGGTAACAACATAAGACCTGAAGGTTTCTTGTCTTCTGTTCTGTTGTGGTTGGTGATTATTGTAGCGGTTGTTGGTGTTGGTGTTGTAACACCCCCAAATTCTGGTATGCAGCGGAATGGTAACAATGGGGTGCTACGTCAAAGTACAACAATCAAGATATAGGAAACGACCTTAAATGGATGTTTTAAGATAAGATTTCATTTGATGCCATAGCAAAATATCAGAGTTCATACATTAGGTCCCATATGTTTTAAAAGTCATAAACATTTCCACATACGTTTTTAATTAAACAAAAGCTTCATACTACCAAAAGGTGACTTAAGTTTTTATAGATAAAAGTTGCATTGAATTTAAATAAACACAGAATCCATCTTCATTGATATCCATCACGGCTCCCATCCAAGCTTATACCTTAGGACCTGAAATTAAACATGCTAAATAGACAACACCACGGTTAGTGAATTCATAGTTAATACAAGTAAAGAGTGGACCACAAGATTTAAGTAAGTAGACTATGAAACAAATTCAGTAGTCCAAAAACATGTATTATTGCACTAAGCTCATGACCCCGAAGCCTTAACTGTCTGTCTGCCCCAAATAGGTAGGGTGTCTGCCAAAAACCTACATTTCTAAATGTAAATGCACCAAGATCAACTTGTGACCATAAATTCTGGTGGGCTATCTACAACACTAGCGCTCACTATAATAGCAATTGACGGTTCATGATATTAGGGACTTAGATGGCACTGTGGTAACTTAGGCAATAATCTGGATAGCATACAGTTTAAAACACTTGTGTCCGTAGTAAAACAAGCATGTAATTTCACCCCGTAGAGTTTATAAAACAAGTAGATAGAAAAAGGGGCTATGAACTCACTCGAGGATCCTTGATAATCCAAATACAACAGAAAATGCGTCACGCAATGACGAATGCAACCTAAATTGAATATAGGCCAATATAAGTACTAACAACCTTGTAGTTTCTAACATAATGCCACATATAATTCTATATATCTATCATCACACCCATCTAATAGTTTTAGTAAGATATTGATGTTTAATGAAGTTAAAAACGTTTATAATTACCGTTTTAATAAAACTGGCGAACTTCGCATTTTAATCCCGATTTGACGTTTTTTTATGCCGCTGCATTCGTATTAAGACGATACATAATATGCCATTTCATAAATTTGGACCTACTGGTGAACAGTAACTTTACTGTTTATAAATTTATTTTTATAGTTTTTATTATCGTAAACGTCGTATTTTATTCGTTATAGCTCCGTTCTTTCGTTCGATTCATATGAGCACTAATCTCTAATTGAAAGTATTATTCTATTTATGAGGTTTAAAAAAATAAATGTTTCTGTCATGAACAGTAACTTTTTATAAAAGTATTTTTATAAAGGTATTATTATTGTAAACTCGCGTAATTCGTAACTTCTTCGTTATTGATTGAAAAATTACGTTTCTTATCATTTTGGAATCCTAAAAATATGTACAATCTGTGAAAAATACTAAACTTTCTGTTTTAGAAATATTTTACAACTTGCTTTTTATAAAGTTTATTTTATAACGCGTTTAATTAACGTGTAACTCGTAAACTACGTATCTTTGCGTTATTAATCCGTTTTTTGAGTTTCTTAGCTTTTTGGAATCGTCATGAGATGGAACTATATTATAAAAAAATAAATGGACCAGATTATATGTCGAAATTTAAACAAAAAGTTTTGGCATGTCTTTCTTAAATCCATATTAAGCTTGTTTTATAACTTTCAACTTGTAAATTACCACAAGTCATTTTATACATAATAATATTATATGTCTTACTATAATAAAAAGTCCAGTAGTCCATGGATTGTCCAAATGTCCAAGTTAACAAGTCCATAATCACACTTATAAACCATAACTTTCTTAAGTACACTTTAATTCACATTTATACCCCCAAATAAAAAATTCCCCCCCCATTTTTTTTTTTTTTTACACATACTAAGAGTGTACAAGTCTAACAACCCTTATATAACCTCAATATACATCCATATAACATTGTACAAGTTCATAATATTCATGTTTACAAGAAAAATCCACTATTACAAGTGAAAACATATCTAAATGGTGATTTTACTACCATAGAACCATAATATATAATATATAAAGTCCTGAATGAAACTATAAGGGTGTAGATAACCTTAAAGGATGAGTAATGTGATGACTAACAAAAAATCTAAACCCTTTGTTTAAGATTATAACCCTACTATTTACAACCAAGAAAACCCTAAAAAAATTTCTTACTAAAACCCTAGCTTCCTTTCTTGGCTTGAACCTTTGAATGGTTTAAACAATACTTCAAAACTCTTGAAGGTATCTAGATATGATGTAGGTATGTATGTAAATGTGTTAAATTAAAATTTTGAAAAGGATTTGTATGTTGTTTGAGGTTTGTCGTGGCCAAAGAGGAGGGGAGGAGAGATTTTTGTGTTTTCACCCTATGGAAGTTGATACGTATGTGTTCTCTATGTTAGCTAGGCATTATATAACATGGACTAGTCAAATAAACATCTAGAGCAAAACAAGGAAGTCTTTGGTCTTTGTTGGTAAAAGTAGAAAACATTTCATGGTCTTAAGGAATGTGTTTTTCAAAGTTTGATATTTCTTTGTGTTCTCATACATCCTAACCGGCCCTATGTATAATTTGATATATTTGGAGTTGATTTTATGTATGGGTTAAATGGTTATTCGTTGAAGCGTAGAAAAAGTTTTTGGTGCTTCCCGGGTATGCCTAAATGTAGTTTAATTGCGAAAAGTAATTAATTTACGTAACCAATAAAAATCAATATAAAAAGTGGATTATTTACATTCGTAAAAATAATATTATATGCTCCGCAATGACGAAAACTTTAATTCGTTTGGTGTCCGTATACGCTAATTGATAATTTATAGCTTACGCGATTTAACTTAACTAATAAAATTAAAAGTAAACACGGATGAGAAAGAAAATAAAATAATTAGTGAAATATATGACGTCGTAAATGACCTGAAAATACGGAATGTTACAGGTGTTACGGCAGTTGTGGTTGTTGAAAGTTCTTCTGTCGTCAAACTTTCGTTTGTGATCACTTGATACTTGCACTGGAGTGTGCTTTATTACCTGATCCATTAGCCTCTGGGCTATGTTAATGGCTTCCTCTAGAGTTTGAGGTTTAGAGGCGGTAACATTCCCTTCAATACTTTGAGGCAATCCCCCGATGAAAACTTCTATCATTTTCTCAGAATCTGGCACCATAGTGGGACATAAGGTTGCCAATTCCTGGAATCTTCTCACATATGTCTTGAGATCATTCCCCTTCATAGTCAGATGGTAAAATTCGTCTTCCATCTTCTGGACCTCAGTTCGGGGACAGTACTTCTTTATCAAAAGCTTCTTGAATTCAACCCAGGTAATCTTGTAAGCTTCTTCTATCCCAATAGGTTGGGCAAAATAATTCCACCAGGATAGAGCTTCTTTAGTTAAAGTACCAGTAGCAAACTTCACCTTGCAGTCTTCGGTACAGTTGCTACGGGAAAACACTGATTCATTTTCACTCAAACCAGCGAAAGTCAAACGCTCCTTCTGAACTGTTGAAGTTTGATAGGTTGGCACTCATGAACTCTTGTACACATTGTCCTTGCTACAGGAGCTTCTCTTGGCCTGGTGTATTATTAGTATTTACCATGTTAGCGCTTGTGCTTCCAATGCTGCGGTAACACTATCACAACTAGTTTTCCTATGGCAGCATGAGTCATGTCTGGTGCTTCATATGTTTGACGTCCTTTTGGGAGGCATACTATCCAACATAAGAAAACACGTAATAAAGAAGATATCACAAGTCTTTAAAATGCAATGCTTATATTTTTGAAGCTTTAAGGCACTTTTAACAAAAGTGATATTGAAATCATAGATACTTATTTGATATGGATTCTAACAAGCATCTGATTTATTAGAAGAGTCCGTATGACATAATGATGAAAACAGAGATGTAATATAGGACATATAGATGATATAAAACTGGATCACACTATATTATATCAGAACGACTTGTCCTTTGTACTGTACATAGTCAAAATTTGCAAGTGTTGTGTTAGATTATACCACACATCCCGTGGCTTGGTTTTCAACAAAAGCTATAACTAGTATCTTAATCTACGTAAGTTCCCGATGGTCTTCCTAGCTGTTCTTGTGTTCATAGATTGCATTCAGAAGACTTTTCTTATTTGCTTGGTGACGAATCTGGATCTCCTCGATAATTTGTTCTAGATTAGCAATCCTGAAGCGAGCCAGAGAAATCTTGCTATTATTTCCCATTTGCTTTCTTTGAAGTTTAGCAATTTGAGTACGAGACTCTCGGAGTTCAGCTTCCAGATTGTCAAAATCTTGTTGTATGATCACCCGGCCATTTCTGAGACCTTCTATTTTGTCTTCTATGTGCTCAATGCGGTCGAGAGAGAGTTCATCTAGGTGATTTAAAATTTCCTCAATTTGCTCCTCGTGATGTTCCAGACTTGTCTTACGAGAGCTTTCTCCTATCTCAAATGCTTGAGGTAGGTCAGAAGTAGAGGAGGATGATTGGTCACGGCCTCGTTTCTTAAGTGGTAATAATTCCTCAGGAAGAAAGAATTCTTGAGGATTAAACATTGGAGATAGCATTGAAGATGGAGGCACAATAGTTGGTGGTGGAATAGGTGATTCTTTAGCATAATATGCATGCATGACCTTCATATAAGGGTCATCATGAAAAAGTGAAAGAGTTGGTGAAGCTATCGGAACTAAACCAAATGAGTTATTTGAAGAGCTAGAATAAATTTTTCCTGGTGAAGCTGGGACATAGTCTGGAAAGTTAGATGAAAAAGCATCCTCAATATTGGAAGTAGGGTGGCTGGGAGAAGATATCGCTCTGTCAACAACCAAGTGGTAAATAACATAAGTTATTTATATAATAGTATAATAGTTATGTACTTTACATACTATTCAGGAGATGTAGTGGCACGGAGGACTTTCTTGGATGGAAAAAGAAAAGTAGTTATAGTTAAGGTTTCAACCTTGTTCTCTATAACCTTGGCTCTTGATACCAATCTATAACACCCCCATTTTTTACATATAGCAGCGGAAGCTAATCTGGGGTATTATTTCATAGTACAACAGTCATAATCATAGAAAACGACTCAAAAGAGACGTTTTTAAAAGATAAGTTATCATTCATTATTTCATCAGAGTTTTTACAAACAGAGGTCCCAAAAATCTACATGAAAACATAAAGTTTGAATGATAACAGTTTAGCCATCTTCAAGTCCGTGCCACTCCGTGCCATAAGATGCTCAGTTACCTGAGATAAACATGCTAAAAAGTCAACACAAAGGTTGAGTGAAATTCATAGGTTTATGTTAAACAGTTTGAATACAAGTCATCATAACAGTGGGTTACGTTGTTATACACCCATAAGTGTAATAATTGCAATGAGTACAATTATTATAGAAAACAGTATTATTGCGTCTAAGCTCATGGCACTCAAACTGACTTGTGTATATATCAATAATGATATATATAATGATAATGGCCCCCGTGTAGGTAATTGCCATATACCTATGAGTTTCAAATATAGTGCGTTTGGTTACCTATCCGGCTAACACAAACGGGATTCGTCAACCCCGATAGGCCTATCCATGATGGTGGGGGTCTTTTGGCATAAAGGGACTTAGACAACAGATGCAATAATATATCAGGATAACATACATTTAGAAAACACTTGTATTCATGGTTTATAGCATGTATCCCCCTCGCGGGTTTATGAAACATTTAAAAGAGTTAAATGCGAGGCTATGAACTCACCTTAACAGGGAAATCTGATTGATGGCAAAAGTATATCAAGTGAAAGTAACGGCTTCGTCACGCAACCTGGGGTAATATGTCAAGTCTTAGTGTGATGGTTTATGTTTTAAAACTTTATAAAGTTTAACGTATTACTTTGATTTATTAATTTATGGAAATATTGTATCACTGTTCGGGCCATCATAATTCAGAGGTCATGTAGTAAACGTTTGAGGAGCCAGGACACTTTAAATCATAAATCCAGCAAACTCGTCAAAACGTATACCCAAATGAAACTCCTCACATGAAGCTCCCTAGTAACGTGATACGATAAAATTTTAAGTTTCTTTAAAAGTTAGTCGATGATAAATTATGTTAAATATATAACGTAATTGTTTTATAATGCGTCGATTGTTGATTAATAACGATAATTGTGTCGGGTTTTAATAAAATTAAGTTTTATAATATTAATATATATTTTTATAATTTATATAAAAATATTATATATTATATTTTTAAGTTTGCAAAAATGGCAATATATACCCTTAGTTTATAAACTTTACAAGTTTAGTCCTTTATATAAAAAGTATATATAATTTAAACCTTTAACTTTAGAACTTGGCAAAATAGGTCCTTATAGTTATAACTTTGGAAAAATGACATTTTTAGCCCCTTTAGTTATAAATTTCCAAACTTTATGATATGGTGGCCAATGGAGGTGATGGAGGTGCTTGGTTGCTTGCTTGTGACATGGTGGTGATCTAATAGAGGTGCTAGGGTGCTTGGTTAGGTTGAAAATGTGTCAAAATGAAATAAAAAGGGGTGCCGGGTTTACTGGGTCACGGGTTAGGGTTTTATAGTTTTTAGATCAAGTTAGGTTTAAGGTTTTGGGTAGTTTAGGGTTTAGGATTAAGGTTTAATGTTAGGATTAGGGTTTAGGATTATGTTTAAGGTTTAGGATTAAGGTTTAGGGTTTAGTTTTAGGTTTAAAATGAAATTAGGGTTTTAGGGTTTTGTTTAGGGTTTAAGGTTTTAGATTAGGGTTTTAGGATGACTTAGGGTTTAGGAGTCATGCATTAAGTGCTTGTACCTTGTGCTAAAGTGGTGGTAAAGTTTAAACATGATTTAGGAGCTTAAATGACCTAATTAGGTTTTTAGGCATGATTAGCTTGTACATTGTGCTTTAGAAAGTTGTAACTTAATTTTAAGAAGGAAAAGATATTTAAATGTTATGCATTGTACACTTGTACACATGCTTGAAGGCTTGAACATTCATTTTATATGTATACATTACATATAATTAGGGTTTTGATATAAACGTTAACGTTTAATGCTTGTTTTGAAATAACATTTTAAAAAGTATGTTAAATGGATAACATACTTGGTAAAAATGATATTAAGATATAGACTTGACATATTAGGATGTTTACATGATATAAACATAGATAGAATTGGCATAGGTAGGTTGCGTTAGCTCGTTTACTTTAGAGATGCATGTTACATTGCATATTGAGATAAAACAAAAATTTCCCTGTAAAAAGGTGATATATATATATAATAGATGGATATTATAGTGCATCTAATTTAATAGATGGATAATTACATTAATGAAAATTACGGGTTGTTATAGTCTCTATCCCTTAAAAGAAATCTCATCCTGAGATTTAGTTAGATGCTAGAGTGATGTTTGAAAACAGATGTGGATACTTGGCACGAATTTGATCTTTGCGTTCCCATGTAAATTCTGGTCCCCTTTTAGAGTTCCATCTTACTTTGACTATAGGAATATGACTTTGTTTTAGTTGCTTGACTTCTCGATCCATGATCTCCACTAGTTCTTCCACAAAGTTGAGTTTGTCATTGAGTCGAAGCTCCTTCATTGAAATGACAAGGGATTCGTCAGATAAGCATTTCTTTAGATTAGAAACGTGGAAAGTATTGTGGATATTACTGAACTCTTTAGTAAGCTCAAGTTTATATGCCACTGGGCCAATCTGTTCAAGGATTTTGAAAGGTCTAATGTACCGAGGGTTAAGCTTTCCTCATTTTTCGAATTAGATGACACATTTACATGGTGACACTTTTAACATAACACAATCTCCAACTTGAAATTCTAAAGGCTTTTGTCTTATATTGGCATAACTTCTTTGCCAGTCTCTTGCAGCTTGCAAGCATTGTCAAATTTGCACTATCTTTTTAATGGTTTCATGGATTATTTCTGGTCCTATAAGTTGAACATCTCTAACTTTGGCCTAGCAAATAGGCGATCTGCACTTTTGACCATAAAGTGCCTCAAATAGTGCTGCCTTAATACTGACATGGTAACTGTTATTGTAAAAAGTCTCTACTAATGGTAAGTGATTTTCCCATCCTTTTCCAAAATCTATAACACAGGCTCGAAGCATGTCTTTGAGTGTTTGGATGGTTCTTTCACTTTGCCCATCAGTTTCGGGATGATATGTTGTACTCATGTCTAATTGAGTACCTAAAGCACTTTGTAATGATTGCCAGAATCTGGACGTGAAATGACTGTCACAATCTGAGATGATAGATATTGGTACTCTATGTCGGGAGACTATTTCCTTTATGTATAACCTTGTGAGGATTTCCATACTATCTGTCTCTCGGGTAGGGATGAAATGTGTAGATTTGGTAATGCGATCGACAATGACCCAGATTGTTTATGTCTGTTTGAGGTTTTGGGTAGTTTTGTGATGAAATCCATTGTTATTCTCTCTTCCTTCCACATAGGAATCTCTGGTTGTACCAGTAAGTCAAATGGCTTCTGACATTCTGCTTTAACTCTAGAGCATGTTAAACATTTTCCAACATATTCAGCGATGATTGCCTTCATGTTAGGCCATCAATAGAGTTTCCTTAGATCTTGATACATTTTGTCAGAACTTGGGTGAATGGAATAATTTGATTTATGAGACTCATGCATGATCAAGTCTCTCAGATTACCAAAGAGTGGTAACCAACTTTGATTCTTGATACATCGGATCAAGACGTATTTCAAATGATTTGTCCATTTCTCGTAAGTTTTCAGCCTTGATGTTTTCTTCTTTGAGTGCTTTAGTTTAGTTGAGAATTGGTGAGGGTAAGTTTGGATGAATGGTCATAACTAATGATCTAACTCAGAGTGGTTTGATTTGTTCCTTCCGGCTTAAGGCGTCTGCTATAACATTTGCCTTTCCAGGATGATAGCGAATTTCACAATCGTAATCTGCAAGCAATTCTAGCCAACGGCGTTGTCTCATGTTCAACTCTTTCTGATCAAGGATATGCTGAAGACTTTTATGATCAGTGAACATAGTACATTTTGTGCCATACAGATAGTGTCTCTAAATTTTAAGAACAAACACTACTGCTCCTAATTCGAGATCATGAGTGGTATAGTTTTCTTCATTAGGCTTAAGTTGTTAGGATGTATATGCAATAACCTTCTCTCTTTGCATTAACACCGCTCCCAGACCTTGATGGGATGCATCACAGTAAACAACAAAATCATCATTTCCTTCTGGTAATGCTAAGATTGGAGCTTCACATAGCTTCTATTTAAGCAGTTGAAAAGTTGTCTCTTGGTCTTCGCCCCAGATATACTTCTTGTTTTTCTGGGTTAATTCAGTCAAAGACTTTGCAATTATATTCGGAGAAATTTTTATAAATCTTGATTTAATAACCGGCGAGTCCTAAGAATTGACGTATTTCTGTGGGTGTAGTAGGAGATGTCTAATTCTTAACTGCTTCAATCTTGGCGGGGTCAACATGAAGTCCTTAACTATCAATTAAGTGTCCAAGAAATTGCATGATACGAATCCAGAAATCACACTTGGAGAACTTAGCATACAACTTCTCTTTCTTGAGTAATTCTAGGATTATTCTTAGATGATTTGCGTGCTCTTCTTTGTTACGAGAGTAGATGAGAATATCATCGATAAACACTATCATAAATTTATCCAAGTATGGTCTACACATACGATTCATGAGATCCATGAATACAATAGGCGCGTTAGTTAAACCAAATGGCATTACTTGAAATTTAGAGTGTCTGTATCTTGTTCTAAAAGCAGTCTTGGGAATATCTTCATCCCTGACTCTTAGTTGATGATAGCCTGATCTTAAGTCAATCTTTGAGTAGACACGTGAACCTTGAAGTTGGTCAAATAAGTCATCAATCCTGTGTAATGGGTAATGATTCTTTATGGTAAGTTTATTTAACTCCCAATAATCGATACACATCCTAAAAGATCCGTTTTTTGTTTTAAAAAATAAGACAGGAGCTCCCCAGGGTGAAGTACTTGGCGGATAAAACCTCGGTCTGCTAACTCTTGAAGTTGGTTAGATAGTTCCTGCATTTCTGAAGGAGCTAATCTATAAGGTGCTCGGGCTACAGGTGTCGCTCCTGGAATTAGATCGATTTGGAATTCTACTTGGTGAACGAGAGGAAGGCCAGGTAGATCTTCAAGAAAAACTTCTAGAAATTCACTGACTACTGGGATATCTTCTAGTCTTTTCTCGCCTGACTTCTTTTCCATTACTTAGATTACGAAAACTTGACAACCTCGGGATATGTATCTTTCAGTTTTATACAGGATATGAGATTTAGTTGGGTTTTACTTTGGTCACCTCGAACGATCAAAGTTTCACCGTGGATTGGGATGTGGATGACTTTCTCGTCACAAATAATTCTAGCATGATACTTGGATAGCAATCCATACCAATGACGACGTCGAAACTACCGAGTTTGATCGACATTAGATCAATTTTGAAAGGTTGGTTTAACAAAGTCAGAGTTGCACCTGAATAACGATGTTTATGCTTACTAGGTTTCCGTCAGCCATTTCGATATTGTAATAGGTATCTATTATAATGGGTGGAATATTTAGCATAGAGGCAAGAGATAAAATACAAAACTTTTATCGACTCCAGAATCAAATAATACTCTAGCTAGATGTTGGTTTAGAAGGAACATACCCGTGACTACGTTCGGGTCTTGGTGAGCATTCCTATCCCTCAACATGTAGGCTCTTCCCTGGGCATTGTTGTTGGTGGTCTTTCATCACTGATTTGCATAATGCCCTTTCTCTCCACAGGCATGACAAGTAACTGTCACTGGTAGCAGATTACTTCCAGTGGCTGACCCTTTATTTTTGCACTTCTTGGTCATATGGCCCACCTTGTTACAAGTATTACACTTAAAAGTGTAAGGTCCTGTGTGATGCAGAGTG
The DNA here is from genome assembly GCA_026074375.1 of Tanacetum coccineum. Classification (NCBI taxonomy): domain Eukaryota; kingdom Viridiplantae; phylum Streptophyta; class Magnoliopsida; order Asterales; family Asteraceae; genus Tanacetum; species Tanacetum coccineum. The sequence continues at coordinate 1,818 of BQNB010097780.1, read as the reverse complement.
CATTTCTTACACAAAGGACGGTTTCCAATATACCTATTATTTTCAGTTGGAGTGATAACATAAGACCTGAAGGTTTCCTGTCTTCTGTTCTGTTGTGGTTGGTGATTATTGTAGCAGTTGTTGGTGTTGGTGTTATGGTAGTTATTATTGTTGAAAGTTCTTTTGTTGTCAAACTTTCGTTTGTGATCACTTGATACTTGCACCGGAGTGTGCTTTGTTACCTGATCTATTAGCCTCTGGGCTATGTTAATGGCTTCCTCTAGAGTTTAAGGTTTAGAGGCGATAACATTCCCTTTAATACTTCGAGGCAATCCTCCGATGAAAACTTCCATCATTTTCTTAGAATCTGGCACCATAATGGGACACAAGGTTGCCAATTCCTAAAATCTTCTCACATATGTCTTAATATCTTTCCCCTTCATAGTCAGATGGTAAAATTCGTCTTCCATCTTCTGGACCTCAGTTCGGGGACAATATTTCTTTATCAAAAGCTTTTTGAATTCAACCCAGGTAATCTTGTAAGCTTCTTTTATCCTAATAGGTTAGGAAAAAGAATTCCACCAGGATAGAGCTTCTTCAGTTAAAGTACCAGTAGCAAACTTCACCTTGTAGTCTTTGATACAGTTGCTACAGGAAAATACTAATTTAGTTCGCTTAAACCAGCAGATAAGTCCAACAGCTCCTTTTGAACCTTTAAAGTTGATAGGTTGGCAGCTCATGAACTCTTTGTAGCTAAATTTTCTTGCTACATGAGCTTCTCTTGGTCTGGTGGTATTATCAGTATTTGCCATGTTAGCGGCTTGTGCTTCCAGAGCTGCGAAAACACTATCAGCAACTAGTTTCTTGATGGCAACCTGAGTCATGGCTGGTGCTTCAGATGTTAATGTCCTTTTAGGAGGCATTCTATCAACATAAGACAACACGTAATAAGAATGATATCACAATTCTTTCCTTAAAATGCGTAAGGTTTAAAAATAAACATTGTCACAATAGTGATATCATAGATAATTCATAGATAATTCATATCAAATAAGTATCTATGATTTATTTAGAAGTCATGGTATGATTCATAATGATGAAGACGGGGATGAAATATAAGACACAGGATGAGTATAAAATGGGATCACCATTATATTATATCTTGAACGGCTTGCCTTTGTACTATACATAGTCAAAATTTAGCAAGTGTTGTTATTTATACCACACCTCCCGTGGCTAGGTTATAACAAAAGCTATAACTAGTATCTAATCTAGTAGTTCAATGGTCCTTCCTGGCTATTCTTGAATTCATAGATTGCATTCAGAAGACTTTCCTTGTCTGCTTGGTGACGGACTTGGATTTCTTCGATGATTTGTTCTAGATTAGCAATCCTGAAGCGAGCCAGAGCAATCTTGGTGTTATTTCCCAATTGCTTTCTTTGAAGTTTAGCTATTTGAGTATGAGACTCTTGGAGTTCAGCTTCCAGATTGTCAAAATCTTATTGTATGATCACCCGACCATTTTCGAGACCTTCTATTTTGTCTTCTATGTGCTCAATGCGGTCGAGAGAGAATTCATCTAGATGATTCAAAATTTCCTCAATTTGCTCCTTATGACGTTCCAGGCTTGTCTTACGAGAGCTTTCTCCTATCTCAAATGCTTGAGGTAGGGCAGAAGTAGAGGAGGATGATCAGTCACGACCTCATTTCTTAAGTGGCAATAATTCCTCAGGAAGAAAGAATTCTTGAGGATTAAACATTGGAGATAACATTTAAGATGGAGGCACAATAATTGGCAGTGAAATAGGTGATTTTTTTTACCATAATATGCTTGCATGA
>BQNB010097779.1:0-25310 GCA_026074375.1 Tanacetum coccineum | reverse complement strand
AACTTGAAGTAGAAGCTTGGTTGGAATTTACTATTTTGGTGAGCAAGTCAGTTATGTTGGACATTTGGTTTTGCATGTTTTGCATAACCACATCATTAGCCTTGACATAGCTTTCAAAATCAGTTTTTGACACACCCGAAGCTTGATGAGCGGGAGCTGGGTAAGCTGGGTGTTGATTAACTTGGGGTCGTTGGATTTGACCCTGGTTATAGCCATTCCCACGGTTTTGGTTTTGGTTCCAACGATTTTGATTGTTGGCTTGGTTGTTGTGTTGCATGGGAGGAATTTCCTTGGTTGAAATTTGCTGCGGCAGCTTGCGAGACGTATTCTTGGATGTTATCTCGGTAATTGTTGCCATTGGTAGTCGGACAATTACGATATGAGTGGGTGCCACCGCAGGTAACACAACTTTGCTCAACCGCTTTTACGGGAGCTGAAACTGGAGATGTCTGCTTGTCGAGAAGTAGAGCTCTAACCATATATTTCAATTCAGCAACATCGAGAGATACACTGGAGGTGGAAGCGCTCGTACTCACTTTAGCAATAATGGATTTGCTTCGGGAGTGACGAACTTTGGACTTGCTCTCGATGATGCTTGAGCAATCAGCGGGCCTTTTGTAAAATGTATCAAGTTGGTGAAGCTCCGAGAATCCATGATGTGGACATGCTCGGAGAAGATCTTTGAATCGATCCCAAGCCTCACTAAACGATTCATCAAATCTTTGTTTGAAATTAGTAATTTCGTTCCGAAGATTTGTCGTTTTAGAAGGTGGGAAAAACTGATTTATGAATTTAGCAACGAGGTCATCCCATGTTTGAATTGATCGAGGGGGTTCTTTCTCAAGCCATATCCGGGCTGCCCCCTCGAGAGAGAAAGGAAAAAGCATCAACTTAATTGATGTGGTCGGGACATTAGGATATCTCAAAGTAGAGGTGATTTTATTAAAGTAACGAATGTGGGCATGTGGGTCCTCTTTGTCATGTCCGAAGAACTACTTGTTCTGGACAAGAGTTAGCAACCCATGCTTGATCTCAAAATTGGCTGCTTCGATTTCAGGAACAACAATTGCGTCCTCATATCCCTCGGTGGGAGCTTGGAGCAATTCTGCCATAGTTCGATGTAAACACAAATTGTCAAATGTAACGAAATTCGTTTCAAAGCCTCCCCGGCAGCGGCACCAAAATTTGACTCGCGCAAGCTCACCCCTTAAAACCTATCTATATATGATATAAATACACCAAGGGACGAAATCACGCGAGAGATCTATTTTAAACGGACAGGAACCTAAAACTAGACAACTTGAACCCAAATAATCAGAATACTTCACGGTAGCTCCCAAAAAGCAATACAATCAGGTGAGTGGAGGGTAGAATAGCGCGAAGCTTATTCTCTTTCGGGTCGTAGTTCATAGGAACACCCTCCTTATACCCACTTTATAAGCTTGTTTACTTTTTTTCAAGGTGAGGCCGTTATATCGTAAGAGACACAAATGTTGTAAGTTTTAAATCTTTTGTTCGGTTGGGAACCAATAAGTTCCAAACCGGAAGTTAGTATGATAATACCTCAATTCGAGAATATTTATTTGGATATTTTACCAATTTGTGAATTTTATTCTTTTTATGGACATTGTTTTTTTATTTTTTGTTTTTCTTTTTTTTTTTTTTTTTTTTATTTTGTTTTTATATGGATTATTATAATATAAAAGAAATTGTTCGAAAGGATATTTTGTACTTTTTATGTTTTTATAGAAGAAAATATGCACAGATGTAAACACAAAGTGTCAAAAGTAACGAAATTCGTTTCAAAGCCTCCCCGGCAGCGGCGCCAAAAATTGACTCGCGCGAACTTACACCTTTTTATATATAAATAAACATAAACATATATAAATATATAACAAGGATCAGGACCCACAAAATCAAAGAAACCGGAAGCAGTACAGAGTGTTCCCGGGTCGTTATGTCCCAACGAGGCTAAAGATGGAAAATCGCAAGACGATTGATGTTTTGTATTTGAATGTCACAAGGAATGATTTGGCACTAAAACTGATAAAAATAAGCAAAAGCACATAAAAATAGCAAAGAGAAAAAGCTGGAACAAAAACAAAAGCTAGAAATGGCAAAAACACTTAAAACTTCTACACTAAGGCACGAATAAGCTCAAATAAACTTGAGACAAATCTTAAGTGCTAAACCACTCTAAATAAGCAAATACAAATGCAATTAAGCTAATTAAAACAAGATAAACACAACATTACTAACAAATAGTACTAACATGTTTTGACTAACCTAGTACTAACTTGAGTTAGTACGGCTAGGCTAAAGTTAGTACTGGTTAGCTTAAGGTTAGTTACTGCTAGGCGAAACATGACTTAAAGAATTATACATAAACAAACATAGCTAAAAACAGAGTTCACCTAACCGTAATAAGCACTTATGTAATTGGAACTAAGCACCTAGACATAAACTAAAATGATAAATAAGTTACAAAACCTAAAACTGATAAATCTTAAAAATACTTTGAAAAGGAAAATAAGCTTAAATTATGCTTACCCTTAAGAAAGTACAAGGAATATGGTTTATTACTATAAAAAGCTAAGGAATCTGTAATACGAGAGATAATAAGCTGATAAGCTAAAATGAACTACCAGTATTAACTGTAATAACTACCAGTACTAACTTAGAGTTAGTACTGCTAGTGTTGAGTTAGTACTGTTCCTAAAATCAACTAGCAGTACTAACTTAGAGTTAGTACTGCTTGTTCAAAACAGCTTTTAACATTTCCAAAATCATTTTTATTTCAAACTGATTAAAAACAGATCATCAAATAACAAAGTAAAACACTTATAAGCAAATTTCAATCAATAAAAAGTACTTAAATAAGCATGCCAGTCTAGCTGTATTACTTAAAACTTAAACAGTGCTAACAAATGAAACTAAACATTCTGAGTAAAGTGAGAAAAAGAGAGATTCAACACCCTTGCTCAAAACAGGTTTTAATTCAAAATCTACAAGCTCTAGCTTGTATAAAAACATGTAGTGAGAGGCCTTAAGCCATCCAGAACTTGCTTATCATCCAATACATAAGCTGTGGTATATTTGAGAGTGATTTTTGTGATTTTCTCTTAACTACTTAACTTTTTATGGTTACTTTAATGAAAACAGCTATAAGTAGCTTTGTGTGAGGCCTTTTTAACACACAACATTTCATGATTAAGAAACTTAAACACCTGGTAATTGTAAATCGACTTAAAAACTCAAATTTGCATTAAAACTTGAAAAGTGTTACAAAGCTGAAAGTAAAAGCTGTAAATGACTTTGAAATTTAAACTTAGATTAAAAATTAATTAGTTACTCAAAAACTAAAACTAGATGCCTCAAAGGCTTACAAAAAGTTCTATTTATAGCCGAAGTCTTGGACTTGCAGCTTGTGCTTCTTTGGAGAGCAAAAACGAAGTGTGCTTGTTGTGTGAGGTGATTCTAAAGCAAATCCCAGCTTTGATTTCATTTGTGCTTTCTTTGGAGTCAATATTAGCCATTGAAGTACTTGGGCGAAAGTGAGGGGATTGCAAACTGGCTTTTATACCACTGGGGGGGGGGGGGTAGTAGGGTGATGAATGAGTTGGCTCGGGGTGAGAAGTGGTTTTGCAGGGAAGAAGGTATGGGGCGGAATCACAGTTGTAACTGGGTTTTAGGTGGAAGAAGACTTTTTGGGGGGGAAGTATGCAGTTTGGTCCTGAAGTTGTATAACTTAAATGCAATATCTACCCGGTTGGCAGTTTTGGCCCTTGTCTTTTTAATCTTTTGTAATACAACTTTAGGCTTGGCAGTTTTAGCCCCTCAAGTTGTAAAATCTTCATGCGGATGACTTTAGACTTCGACTTGATCTGGTCCTTTCCTTCCCGTGCTTGGATTTGTTTGTTTTTGGCTTTCTTTTTGCTCCTTTTCTTGAATATCCGTTTCCTGCACAATACAAATGCAAACATACAAATACAATGTATTTGTGGCATGTTTTTAGGCTTTTAAGTCCGCTTAATATGGAAAATGGTATGTGTAATTAAACACATACCAGTATAGGATTTGATAGTGATAAAGCGTCAACAAGCGGAACTAAAACCATGAGTTTTGTTGGATCGTCCGCTAAAAAAGGGACGGACGGATCCACCATAGAGGTGCACGGATCCACCTTACATGGATCCGTGAGTCGCAACTATGGCGAAAAAGGGACATAACACGTTTTTAGTCCACCTATGTCTTCTAGATTGGATTTTGTTATTACTAGGAAGAAACTATTACATAATAGCATTGATGAGTCAAAGAAACCGTCTTTAAAACCATCACCTAAAAGCGGTATAGGTTATGTCAAAACCGAGTCTAGACCGAAAACACCTCCACCTAGAAGAAACATCTCTTCTCAACCAAGATACAACACACCTCAATCTAAGAGAAACTCTAGACAACCAATTCATCAAAACTCTACCCTATGAATTGGAACAACCAACAAAATCAAGGCTTCGTACATATGGGAAATTGTATCCCATTTCAATATCCTAATCAATTTTTTTTTTTTTTTTTTACAAAACAACTGACAAGATGTACAACACTAACATTTTTGGACCCATAAGATATTGGGGACCAAACACTTGAATTTGTTTTTGTTGAAATAGGTATGCTTGAGAACATGCTTGGAACCGGATGAGTGGATCAAAGATAGTGGTTGCTCCAAACATATGACCGGTAACAAGAGTTTATTCTCTACCTACAAAGCATACGACGGAGGTAATGTTGTTTTTGGAAGTAACCTAAAAGGAAAGATCATAGGCAAAGGTAAAATCTCTAATGACTCTCTTACTATATCTAATGTTGAACACGCAGATAACTTAGCTTTTAACTTACTAACTGTTAGTCAAATTTGTGACAATAAGTGTAAAGTATTGTTCACGGAAGAAGGTAGTGAAATAATTAAAGATGGTAAAATCATAGGAAATAGGATTAGGAAAAATGGTTTATATGTAATGAAATTAGGAAATAAGTCTCAAGACAAATTATGTCTCGCCACGGTAGTAGATAACTCTACCTTATGGCATAGAAGACTTGGTCACGCAAATATGCGTTTAATTCAATCATTGTCATCTAAAGAATTAGTTAGAAACTTACCTAAGCTAAAATATGATAAACATTTTTTTAATGCTTGTAAATTGGGAAGCAAGCTCATGGCAAGTCTAAAGCTAAAATTTGGTTTCCACTGAAAGATGTTTAAGAATTATTACAGTATGGACTTATTTTGTCCTCGGCAATTAAAAGCCTATGGAGGTAATCATACATTTAGTTGTAGTAGTGATTATTCTGGTATACTTGGACTAGATTTTTTTAAAGATTAAAAATGAAGCTTTTGAGAAATTTAAAATATTAAGTAGAAAAATTCAAAACCAACTAGGTAGTTCTATAATAGCTATTAGAACGGATCATGGTCGGGAATTTGATAATGAAGTACAATTCAGAGCTTATTGTGATGCACAAGGCATTACTCATAACTTCTCGGCTCCACGTACTCCACAATCAAATGGGGTAGTAGAAAGAAAGAATAGGACCTTACAAGAGATGTCTAGGACCATGCTTAATGAACAATCCATTCCACAAAAGTTTTGGTGTAATGTCGTTGATACGTCAACTTATATATTAAATAGAATATTAATTCGACCAATACTAGGAAAAACTCCTTATGAAATATTTAGAGGTAGGAAACCTTCTTTAGAATACTTTAAAGTATTTGGAAGCAAGTGCTTCATCTTGAACACTAAAGACTATCTAACCAAGTTTGACCCAAAGTCATACGAAGGTGTTTTTCTAGGGTATTCTCAAAATAGTAAAGCTTATGTAGTACTAAATAAACATACAATGAAAGTCGAAGAATCACTCAACGTACAAACACGAGTATTCAATAGGAATGGTCAATAACATACTTTTTACCAAGAAAGCAAATACATCTATGATTGTTCAAAAGATATGTCATCGACTTTATATTTGGTTCCACGAGTCAAAACTTGTGTGATGATTTTGCGAAAATCTGCACGCCGAGTTTGAGATGAGTATGAGCGGGGAGCTATATAGTTCTGCGTGTGGCTCTCTTTGTCCTTTTTTTTTTTTACCTTTCCTACGGTCTTTCAAATTCAAACAAATGGAAGCGGAATATTTTTCAATCAATCCAAGTACATCAAAGAGATGTTAAAGAAGTTCGGGTTGGAAGATTCCAAACCAACCAAGATGCCGATGTCAACAGAGATCAAGCTCACTAAGGACGATGAAGCTAGCTCTAAATATCGAGGTATGATTGGTAGTTTACTTTATTTAACTGCAAGTAGGCCCGATATTATGTTTAGTGTTTGCTTATGTGCTCGTTTCCAAGAAAATCCTAAGACTACCCATTTAGAAGCCGTTAAGCGTATATTTAGGTATATTAGAGGAACTAGTCACTTAGGATTATGGTATCCGAAAGGAACCGGAATAGAAACTGTAGTTTATGCCGACTCCGACCACGCGGGCGATTACGTTGATCGTAAAAGCACTAGTGGCGTTTGTACGTTCATGGGATGTTGTTTAACATCTTGGTTCGCTAAGAAACAAACGGCCCTTGCTATCTCCACGACCGAAGCCGAATATGTCTCCGCCGAAAAGGCATGTCAACAAGCACTATGGATGAAACAAGCTCTCATCGACTACGGCATACGCCTCGACGACGTTCCGATTATGTGCGACAATAAAGGCGCTATCGACTTAAGTAAAAACCCCGTACAACACTCTAGAACTAAACATATAGAAATCCGTCACCACTTTCTACGCGATAACGTCCAAAAGGGCAATATCTCTATCGAGAAAGTTGCATCCGAAGATAATATAGCCGATATATTTACTAAGCCTTTAAAACGTGAAGTATTTAATTATTTAAGATTAGGATTAGGAATGATGGAACTTATCATGGATAGTGATCCTTCATCATCCCAAAAATAATCGTAAGCGGAAACTCTAATGAAGTAATTATTCATTATTCAAAAGATGTTAATTCTCATTACAAGTTCTAATTACAAAACTTCTGATCATGAACATAATCGAGATTAGAATTTTATTAGATTAAGAAAATATCAATAAAATAACCATGGATATCTTCAAAATCTACATGTATGATCAATACATAAAATTATGATATCGGATTGAAAAAGACAAAAAGAACAATCATCGAATTGCAACTCACACTTGTGTTGACGATGTTTTGTTGAGTCTAAATGTTCATAAATGATTGTGTTATTAGTAATGGTCAAACTTATGCTAAAAGATAACACACTCCTAGTAGGATCGACTACGTTGAAATTCCATCGGGAAATTCACGACAAGTTGCACGGTTCACTCAAAACTTGGACGTCGACTCCGAAAATTATATCACATACCCCTAATAGTATGTATAACACATTCCAATTGCCAAAAACACAACACCATATCTCAATTTACATAAAAATCAACTTTGTCTATTTTTATGGACACCTGCGGATCACGGATCTACCATACGGAGATCCGTATGTGGTTTAGGTGGATCCATGTGTCACAGATCGCGGGTAAATAACTGATTTTAAACAAATTGGGACCACAACAAGTATTAAACAAACACACTTACAAACTCAAATACCAAAACCCTCAAACAAACATAACTCTAATCAGAAATTGAGCAACTAATCTACAAGATCATCAACAAATCATCAATCTATAAACTTATTATTAAGTGATTTATCTTATTATCTATGTAAGTCATATCTAGGGTGTTTGATTTGATCAAATCACATAATTTGGGGCTTTCAATTTTTCTTGTTATTTTCATGCAATCAGAACTATGATATAACAATGTGTAACTACTATAATATTCAAAAAGCATAATTGAAGTGATTCGCCAACAAATCAGAGAGAGAGAGAGACAATAAACCCAAGGAATAATTTTCATTTCTGAACTTTTCAAAACAAGGTTGGTTAAACTACATGTTAATACAACGCAAACATTTTTTTATCTTTGAATGTTTTTACGTGATGGTTAATTCATAATATTTTTTGTTCCATTCAACTTGAGAAATATCAATCATAGGTTGTGCCATCAAGGTTTGTTAATATAGTACTATCACTATTTTCTTTTATCGCGCGCTCGCGCAAAGCAAACCGCACACCCACATCAAGTCCACATAGACACACTTACATTGTATTTTTCGCTTATTGAGTCATTATCATTTATAATATTTTCTCATAGAAATCACAATAAACTCCTTAGATATCCAATGTCATATGAAAGACTTTGCAACCGGTCTATACATGAGGGAAGAATCATTGATAACAACTTCAACACTCAAGTCAATCTTGAAGAAATCTTCCTTAAAAATGGTTTTCAATCCTTCTACCTCTTGGATGGAAAAATCTACCCATAATTTATCTTTGAACTCTATCGATGCTTTCAATTTTACTCATTAAATAATGATCGTGTTGTCTCTTTCAACATCTATTAAGAAAAATTTCTTTTTACTTTAAGAGAATTTGGAATTCTTCTAGATCTTCCTCCCGAATGACACTGCTTTTATAGCAATTAATGGTCTCTTACATCCATTCTAAACAAGAATGACTCACAAACGAACGATCCATTTTTTACAAAACTTGATCATCCCACGTCAATCATAACTAACATAACCATGAAAAGACTTAATGGAGAAAAATACGACACACTCAACCCAAATATCCTCTATACTGATAAAGTGTGTCCTTGTCTCAAAACCACAAAACTTGTTATCAGAGAAAACATTCTTTGTGACAATGGACCCAAAATTTAATTATCCGCTTATGGTGCATACATTCTCTATCGTATCACTACTTCCACTGCATTCAATCTAGCATTCTTCGTGGCCAAACGAATGCAACACTCCAAAAACAATCTTAATGAACCGTTACCTTACGGTTTCCTTCTATCTAAGCTCTTAAAATTATTCAAAATAACTCGTTTCTCTCTCAAAAGTAAACACTTCATCTCCTTTCATCTCTCAAGAGTAAACACTTCATCTCCTTTCATCCCTCTTCAAATCTTAACTAAACTACGTTAACTTAGTACGTGTAATATTAATAGGATAATATGCAAGTCTGTTATATTTTGTGTAATGAATTTCATGGGATTAGGATCTATCTACAAGATTACTTGCATGATAATATGCTTTGTGTTTTGGGTGAGAAATGATGTTCTAGTCGTTTTTGTTCTCTCTCTCGCGCGCGCCGCACTGCTCTCCACGGATCCACCATATGGTAGATCTGTACGTTATTTTGGTGGATCCGTGGATCTCCAGGCCAGGCGCCAAAATTCAAATTTTCTTGATTTTTAACCTTTTCTACTTTATTTTATACCATTTTTTGTTTTTTTTGGCTTATTATGATACTATGTGGGATCTCCGCTCTCTCTTAGGATATAACTGGTTTCCATATAATCCAAGAACCATTATACAATTCATATCACCACTTTCTCCTTATAATCATCACCCTCAAACACCATTTTCTTCACATTTTCTCCACATTTCTCATATACAACCTTACTAGTTCATAACCATGACTAGTTCATCCAAAACAAATTCACCAAACTTCAAAAGAAAAACCGCAAGAATGAGTGTCAAGTATCCAAACTATGTCAATCTCACATCCTCAAGTGAAGAACATCCAAATGAGAGAACTCCCTCACCACCTCCTAGAAAGAAATCCCTCTCACCACCTCAAGCTCCATCAAAATCCATCTCTAGCAAAAGCACACACTACACCTCTTCATCATCACCAAGTGAGTCTCCGACACCAACCCATGGTGCACCACCACCTAAACTTTGTTTTGTCATTCCAATAAAACTAGAACCTTAAGAACTTCCTCCACCTCAAATGTTACCAAATGATCCCTATGTTTAAACGATGGATAATTGGCCATCGGGGCCTTCTAATCTATCTCCACCATCACGTGTCTCTCGACCACCTCCTGGCTTTCCAAATCCACCACCCAGATTTAAACCATTGCCATCAACCTAACCTTTGTTTGTTAACATTAACAACAACACACCTCTCGTCCACAACAATGCACCTCCACTTGAAAACATTCACCATCCACCACCAAATCTTGGAAATCAAGATTTTCCCAATCCTCCAAACATTTTGGATTTTGTTCATCCAAATGACATGCCTCACCTCCACAACATGTTTTGTCAACGTTGTAGCACCACACGGCATGAAATCCAAATGCTCCGAAACCGTGTCAATAACATGTTCTCATACATTCGACACAACCTCGGCTCTCTATCACACCCACCTTACTTTCTGCATTAGCCGTATAACCATCTCACCTCACCCCTCGGATTATATGGGAAAATGTTTTCTATCCCAAGATTTAGGATTTTTAATTGTTTTCTTTAATTTTCTAGTTTAAGCTTATCATGTAATGGCTTTAATGCCAAATTTTATGTTTTATCCCTTATAATGGATTTAACATTATTTTCATTAGTTTTGTTGATGATGGATGTTCATTATGTGAAATGTATATGTGTGCATTTGTGATTGTCATATATATATTTGCTTGCCTACTAACTTTGTTTTGTAGCAACGCATCCATAGCTCGATTACTTGGTGCCCCAAGCAAGGGGGAGTATACACCAAGGGGGAGCACTTGCAATTTTGTCGTTATTTTTTTTACTTTGCATTCATAACCAAGTGACTTAGCATTCGTCAAAAACAAGACTTGCAAGGACCGCCTCTACAACACTTTTTGCTTCGACAAAAAGGGGGAGAAGATATGTAAACTCATCTACTAAATACTTATTTAGTAACTTTTAAATAAGCATGAGTTTATATTTTGTCATCATCAAAAAGAGGGAGATTGTTAATACAAATATTCGCGCAAAAACGATATTTATATTTAATGATCTTCATGTTTTGATAATAACAAATATAATGTCATACTACGTAAAAGTTTACGTAAACAAGTTATTTAGTCGAAAGTTTACTTGACGACGAAAAAACCACTTACACGGTTATGAATATGGCATTATTAAACATAGTTAACGATCAAAGAAAAATATTATCATTTGCATAAATCTTTTTTAATCAAATGATTTAAGCTAACACATGATTAATTATAAGCTTGTTATATTAATCATGTAAGACAAAATAGAATTAACCATAAGTGGAAATAATCTTTTTAAATCTTCCTAAATCTTCTTAAATCTAGAAAATCTTTCCTTATTGGTGATAAGTAATATTTTCTTCTAGAAGAATCTATTAAACTAGTTTTAATAAATATAAAACAATATTTTGTAGAGATTTGGGGTTAATCACAAAATGACAAATGTTGTCCCAGCTCCACCCACGGATCCACCAAAAACACTAGACGGATCCAGGGGATGGGGGATCCGTGAGTCGCACGTTTGACTCCCCTGGGACAGATTTGAATTTCAAAAGGTTGCCTATAAATACCAACCTCATTCTTTCATTTTAAACAACTCTTGACAAATATTTTTCTCACACATATTTTATCTTTTATATATTCTTTGATCATTATACTTGTTACATAATCTATTACAAGTGATCAACTCATTCCACTCTTTAGTGAAGAACACTCAAGAAGACGTCAAGCTTCAAGTGTTAATAGTTTAGTTGTGTCATCACGTTTGTGATAATCATTCATCTTGTATATCTTGTGTTGTGTGTTGTGTGTATCATATGTGTATGATAGGTTAGTATTTAGGCCATAAAATACATAGTGTGTTAGATTGGTTCTATCTCGAAGTAGAACTCGGTATTTAGCTTAGTACCAGAAAAAGTGTAAGCGACGTGTACGGTTTTCTCCGCCTAAAGGGAGCTTGTTGACATAGTGAAGATAACTCTCAAGTTGGGTACTTGGGGAGTGGAGTAGGGCGAAGAGGAGCTTCGTAGCCGAACCACTATAAATCATTGTGTCATCGGTTTGATCTTTCTTATCTTTACTTGCTTATATTTCGTAGATTGTTTATTTACTTATTGCATCGCTATCATATACACTTGTGTATATCTCTTGAGTTCACATAAGTCGACAATCTAAGTTTTAATTTTAAAATGGTAAAAACTATTCAACCCCCCTTCTAGTTTTCCACACATGGATAAATGATGCTATAAAAGTAATTTTATTTGATGTCATCATACATACAGATCCACAGATCCTTGTTTCAGCTTTCTACTTCCCCTAAGACCATGCGTGGTATTACAAATGTGAGTAGTACAACCATTATCGTACACCCATGATTTGTTAGGAAAAGAATACAGTTCTATAGTGAAGATACCTGAAGTACTAGCCATGCTAGTGTTTTTCTTCTTCTTGTTCAACTCAGCAAGATAGGCAGGACAATTTCTCCTCCAGTGACCCACCTTATTGCAGTGATGGCAAATCGAGTCCTTTGTTGGATGCCCTTTCTTAGGTGGCGGCGGGATCTTTGGTTTGAGGGCATAATCTTATTTACCCTTGCTATAACACCTCGTGTTTTAGGTCATTGTACGACATTATGTAATGTACAATTTATTTTTAGAGTTTTACGCGTTTTCTCTTAAAACCGTAAACGTTAAGTTAAATCGCGTAAACTAAAAATGATCATTCAATGTAAACGGGCATTAAACGATTAAATGTTTACATCAAGCAAGTCTTATATGATTATTATGAGGATAATTAATAACATTGTTCATCTTATTTTAATTGGCTACGTAAAATGCTTACGTTTCGCGATAAAACGCGTTTCGGCATTCCCGGAAGCACCAAAACCTAACTACGCTTAAACGAATACCCACGATTATACCCAATACATAAAATAATCAATATAACATCACATATTGTATATGTGGCCGGATTCAAGTGATAGACAAGAATTAACTTGTTTGCATGACTACTCTCCTAATATCTTAGATATTATGAATATTCAAGGGAACTCAACTCTTACACCATGACACCATTGAACTAATTAACCTTTGTTGCAAGGGTTAGGAAAAGGACCTGGTTAGGTTAATTAGATATTTTCACTATAAATAGCATGCATGCACTCTTTCTTTCATAAACACTTAACAAAAATCACAAAAACCTCTCTTTGTCTCTCCTTATAGCTCACGGCTCAATTAAGCCACACAAACAAATCCACACTTTGATTTTCTAAGATCATACAAGTACTCTCACATCATATCTAAGATACTTCAAGGTGATTTGAAGTGTTGGATAACCATTTACAAGTGTTGAAGCAAAGAAGAAAGATTAGGGTTTTAAACCTAAATATAGGGTTTCATTTCTTGAATTTGGATTTTTGTTTAACAAAGGGTTTGGGTTGAATTGATCATCATCATACATCACTACAAGGTTATATATAAACCTTTATGTCTTCACTTTGATCATCTTTATATGTTCATATGTTATATTTAGCTAAATCACCATTTAGGGTACTTTTGAATATGTAAAATGAATATTTACTTATGATCATTGTTTTGTGAACTTATTTACATGCCATATGGATGCTAATATGATGTTAAAAGGAATGTATAAGTGTTTTGACATGATGCTTAAGAGTAAACATATATATGAACAAATTAGGGTTTCTAAAAAGTCCTAAAAACAAGTTTTAAACACATTTTGGAAATAAATATCTTAGGGGCTGTTTAAGTTTCAAAATTTACATATATGTTTTATGATTTTATAAAATACTACATGTCACAAGGATCGATGGGTCATAAAGAACTCGAAAAACCGATTAATAACGAAGAAGTACGCGGTTTACAAGTTTCCGATAGTTAATACTTTTATAAAATTAATTTTTATAAAAAGTACTTTTCACACAAAAACTTATTACTTTATAAACATCCATATATGATAAAAACTTTCATTACGAGAACTGTGCTTGAAGGAAATTGTAAAAACGGAGTATAAACGAATAAGATACGACAAAAACGGGTTTTACGTTAAATTAAAAGTATAAAAATGATTGTTATAGCTGTGTGAACAGTAAAAAACACTATTCATACGATCTCCAAAACCTAAAATGTGATTTTATGATCACTATGTCTTAATAGGAAAGCGCGTGGGCGTAAGGAACGCGAGGAAACGGGCTTAAAACGATAATGTTATGTCCATTTTCCTCACCTCAACAGGCACCCGTCAATTCATAACCCCCCGCTTCCCCCCTCCTTCCCACCCCCCCCCCCCCCCCTCTCCCCCCCTACCTACACTCGACCGCACTTTCACTTAAACAAATGAGGTGATATAGCTATATAGATATATATATATATATATATATTTGTTATTAGTTATCAAAGTGCTATATATTACTAGGAATTTCATAATCAGGCTTATTTCGGATGCGTATTGACGAGTTGTTGGATTTACGATTTAAAGTGTCCTAACTCCTCGTACGTCATGTCATGACCTCTTCAATTATGATAGCCCGAACGATAGTACGATGATAACTATATAGGATTATATACAGTTGTTGTTAGGCAACATAATTGATTACTGATTCGACCTATATTAACTAGGTTGCATTCGAGCGTTCGCGTACCGAACGGTTTTTAACTTGGGATATTTTGTTATTCAATTTACTCACTCGAGGATGAGTTCATAGCCCTGTTGTACGAAAAAATTTTATTTTTTAAAAAAATTACAAGTTTTTTGGGTGGAGAAACATATGCAGGTTTACAAATTTGGACGCAATGTACATTTTATCATGATTACGTTTTGCTAAGTAGCGATAACCCACTTATGCCCATGAATCATAGAACTGTTAATTACTGGAATGTGAGCCGCGAATGATTTAGATAGATCTATTTGGATTGATCTCCCCGTTCGGGTGATAGCTATCACTGGAAACGACTGTATCTCATGTCGGATACTGGATGTTACGGGGTTGAACATCATACAGGAAAGTGTTGGCAATATTTATATATTGTTTCATTATGTCGAGCTTCGGTGCATCGAGTTAGGTAAAAACGTAATTACATTTTGTGATGTCGGCAATCTGTTGCATTATCACTGGAAAGTCTTGCGGTCTGCAATACATTTACATAAACCTATGAAATTCACCAACTTATGTTTGCCGTTTTTTAAATGCAATGTTTTTCAGGTCATTAAGCACGAGGTTGCGAAGGATACATGGTGGTTATATTATGAAGTCATGCATTAAAAATTTTTGTCGCATTACTTTTGTGTATTTGTTATGGCGAGAAATCTTTGTAATAATAACAAGTAAAGCTTCGGGCTTTTGTAACACATACTTTATTAAATCCAATGTATCAGTTTTAAACGACTTTTTGGTCGTTCTTATATTATCTTGTGTTGTTGATCTGAGAAGTAACACGCCCCGGACCCTTATTCCGCTGCGACCCAATTTGGGGGTGTTACAGATTGGTATCAAGAGCCAAGGTTATAGAGAACCAGGTCAAATGTTTTGCTAGACTATAACCGTTTTCAAACATTGCATTCATACAAAGGGGTTTTCACGGGACATACATACACTAATTGTGCATTAGTCGGTTAGGCTAGATGCATGCATGATTGATATACATGTTATAATATAAATGTATATTACTATAAGAGTCTTATATTAGCATACTTATATAATCTAATTTTGATTTCAGATATTATCATGTCAGATTCTGAACATTCTACAGTTACATACACATCAGTATCCATGACGATTCAGACATCGTTCCACCAGGTGTCGGAAGGATGGTCCCCAAGCCCCCCATTCCTATTATGCCAGAGGGTACCCATATGCTTTACATAATGGGTGTTATGGGGTTCCACCATCGACTGACTACTACTGGCCTGAGGTTCACCATCGCTGAATTACATACTCGGCCTGAGGACCACCATCACCGGACTACGTACCTGGCCCGGAGGAGCCAGAGCAGGCACCACCCTCACCTGTTTATTTACCTTATGTACCGGAGCCGGTGTACCCGGAGTATATGCCACCCGAGGATGATGTCCTTCTAGCTGAGGAACAGCCATTGCATGCTGCTGCCTCACCTACTGCTGAGTCACCAGGATACATTCCCGAGTCTGATCCAGAGGAGGATCCCGAGGAGGATCCAGCTGACTACCATGCTGACAGGGATGATGATGATGATGAGGAGAGGAGGAGGAGCACCCTGCTCCTGGCCGACTTCCTGTTCCCACCTCGTACACCGTATGGACCGCCAGGATATCTATCCGGATGAGCCAGCCTATATCATTCCTCCTAGGGAAGAGGTCGAGAGACTTCTTGCCTTAACCACCCCACCACCATCACCACTTACTCCATTACCACAGATACCATCACCAACACCAAATAGCCCTACTCATATTGAGATTCCCGAGAGTTGTTTACCTCGTCGGAAGAGGGTGCGTTTTGCTTCTCCTACCCTAGTCGTGAGGTGGGGAGAGTTAGCGCAGGTGTCTGCCTAGGCAGGATAGACCTACCATAGCGAGGCGGACCTTATGATTTGTAGTTATGGTGATGTCCCTCCCAGATGTTCGACGTCTAGGGAGTTAGACTATGACATTTACGGATTACATGGGATGATCCGGTAGGAGACATCGTTGAGATTTGCACGACCACGTAGGGGGTTCAATCTGAGGGTTACCGATCTTGCTACCATTATTGATGAGGAGACTACCAGCATGTATGGTATTATGGAGGACGCTCAAGATGACCGGTCTCAACTGAGAGGCCGAGTCAACTTGTTATATAGGGATAGGCCTGTTCATCGCCGTTTAGCAATGATGGTAGAGAGAGAGGCTAAGATGGCTCGTGGGGCTTGGGGACTATCCATGGATGCTAGCGACTATGCACGTTCAAATGTTATGTCACTACGTACTACAGTAGTGGCACAGAGTGCATTGATTTTAGAGTTACAGTCAGCAGATCACTGGAGACAGAGGGCGATTACAGAGTTATTGGCATCAGACCATAGGAAACAGGTTCAGTTGACTGAGACATTGAAGAGTTGCGGAAGGACTACAGGACCACGGTGGTCGAGTTTCAGAGGCAGCATGGACCCGCAAAAGGTCCGGCACAGCCTGATGCACCAGGAGAGGCTGGTAGCAGCTCCTAGATTTGGTTATGTTGTAGCTATGCTATGCAGCCTGTTAAGTATTATGGGTTATTCCCAGCTAGCAGACTGTATAGATCTTTTGTTTTGTTTAGCTACCCAATATAGGTCTTTTGTTCAGGTTGTATCTACTTATACAGCCATACTAAGTGTTACGGGTATATCCCGGCTAGTATGGCTTTAGGCTGTTTCTTTTGTCTTGTAACCTAAGTATAGTAATCATCTTGTATCTAAACCGAACATGTATGTTTTTCCAAGTTATATATGAAATGGATGGATTACGTTATCTATGAAATGAATGTCGATATGGTTATACCACGATTAATTTCAATAACAGTTGTACATTTCACTGTGTGATGTGATCTCGTTTTATTTAATGTGTATATGTTATGTCATAGTTATGATTTTATGAAATCTAACGAGTATTATGTTTTCTTGTGATTTAAAGAAAATGGCACCAAGAGGAAGACCCACGAGGTTAAACCCAAATGCAACACCAACACCAGTCACAGACACTCATACCACTACATCTGTCACCAACGCCCAAATTCAGGCAATGATTAACGAAGGCGTTACAGCTGCACTGGCAGCACGTGATGCAACCCGAAATGGCGGCGAGATTGATAGCCATACTTCAGGGATCGGTGCCGAAGGCCTGTGCAAGTGCTGTGAATTGCACCTACCGGACTTCCTAAAATGCCAACCTTTGAACTTTTAAGGGCACTAAGAGGAGTTGTTGGAACTCCTCAGTCGGTATGAAATGATGGAGTCTGTTTACGCATAAGCAACTGTACTAGTAGCATGCCAGGATCAAAATTTGCTAAGTGTACCATGCAAGGCATTGCTCTTACATGTGGAACTCCCTGTTAAGACCACTACTCCTGAAGCTGCCCATGCAATGCCATGGAGGACACTGAAAAAGATGATGACGACAATACGGCCCAAGGGGCGAATTATGAAAATGGATTTCGAAATGCTGGAATTTGAAGGTGAAGGGTACCGATGTGGTAACCTATAGCCAACGTTTCTAAGAACTGGCACTAATGTGCGATCGGATATTTCTGGAAGAAATAGACAAAGTTGAGAAATATATCGGTGGCTTGCCCGACACGATCCATGGCAGTGTGATGGCAACTAAGCCAAAAACTATACAGGATGCCATTGAGTTCGCCACTGAACTCATAGACAAGAAGATCAACACTTAGGCTAAATGTCAGACTGACAACAAAAGAAAGTCCGATGACACCGTCAGGAACAACCAAAATCCGCAACCAAACAAGATACAAAACACTAGAAGAGCTTATGCCGTAGAAAATGGTGACAGGAGACCATACGAAGGGCCTAGACCTCTATGTTCCAAATGTACCTATCACCACGAAGGTCCTTGTGCTCCTAAATGCCACAAGTGCAACTGATTTGGTCATTTATCTTGTGACTGTAAGAATCCCCAAAATGTCAACACTGGGCTAATTAGAGGGGCAATGTTTGTTTTGAATGTAGGGCTCAGGGGCATTTCAAGAAAAAATGTCAAAAATTAAAGAACAACAACAACCGGGGTAATCGAGTTGGAAATGCCAAGGCTCAGGCAAAGGTGTATGCCATGGGCAATGCAAGGGCAAACCCGGACAACAATGTCATCACGGGTACGTTTCTCCTAAACAACCGATATGCATCTATTTTATTTGATACCAGTGCCGATAGGAGTTTTGTAACTACTGCATTTAGCTCTCGAATTGTTATCACTCCAACTGCATTAGATCATGATTATAATGTCGAACTAGCTGACGGGCGAATTGTTGGGTTAAACACTATTATTCGGGGTTGTACGTTAAACTTCTTAAATCATCCTTTCATCATATACCTAATGCCCGTAGAACTAGGTAGTTTTGACATGATAATTGGTATGGATTGGTTGGCAAAGTACCATGCCGTTATTATCTGTGCAGAAAAGATTGTTCGTATTCCTTTTGGAGATGAAATTTTAATCGTTTGAGGTGACAGAAGCAGCAATGAACACGGGACCCACTTAAACATCATCTCGTGTACTAAGTCTCAAGAGTATTTAACAAAGGGATGTCACGTATTCTTAGCAAATATCACCGTAACCAAAGACGAAGACATGTCAAAGGGGAAACGACTTGAAGATGTGCCAGTTGTTCAAGAATTTCCTGAAGTTTTTCCTGAGGACTTGCCGGGTATACCACCCACTCGACAAGTGGAGTTTCAAATTGATTTGTTACCTGGTGCTACACCTGTAGCACGGGCACCATATAGATTAGCACCGTCTGAAATGAAGGAACTAGTAGAGCAACTACAGGAACTTACGGACAAAGGCTTCATAAGACCAAGTTCCTCACCCTGGGGAGCTCCGGTTCTGTTTGTAAAGAAGAAAGATGGGTCTTTCTGGATGTGCATCAATTACAGGGAATTGAACAAACTGATAGTGAAGAACCGCTACCCACTCCCAAGGATCGACGACCTATTCGACCAGCTGCAAGGGTCGAGTATTTATTCAAAGATCGATCTGAGGTCTGGGTATCACCAATTGAGAGTTAGAGAAGAAGACATTCCCAAGACTGCATTCAGGACTTGATACGGTCACTATGAATTCCAAGTCATGCCTTTTGGTTTGACTAATGCACAGGCCGTGTTCATGGACCTTATGAACCGGGTGTGTAAACCGTATATGGACAAGTTTGTAATTGTCTTCATCAATGACATTTTGATCTACTCCAAAAGTAAGAAGGAACATGAAGAACACCTTAGGAAGATCTTGAAATTACTTAAGAAGGAAGAATTGTACGCCAAGTTCTCCAAGTGTGAATTTTGGATCTCCAGGGTACAATTCCTCGGTCACGTGATTGACTGTCGAGGTATTCACGTTGACCCTACCAAGATTGAATCTATCAAAGATTGGGCATCTCCTAAAACATCAACAGAGATTCGCCAATTTTTAGGCCTTGCCGGCTATTATAGAAGATTCATTGAAGGGTTTTCAAAGATCGCCAAGTCAATGACCAAACTAACCCAGAAAGGTGTCAAGTTTGATTGGGGCAATAAACAAGAAGCAGCTTTTCAACCGTTGAAGCAGAAGCTATGCAGTGCACCAATCCTGGCCTTACCTGAAGGAAGTGAAGATTTCATCGCATACTGCGATGCTTCAAAGAAGGGTTTGGGCGCTGTGTTGATGCAAAGAGAAAATGTGATTTCTTAAGCATCCCGCCAGTTAAAAATTCATGAAAAGAACTATACGACTCATGATTTAGAACTTGGGGCAGTAGTGTTCGCTCTAAAGATTTGGAGGCACTATTTGTACAGAACCAAGTGCACGGTGTTCACTGATCACAAGAGTTTACAACACATCCTTGATAAGAAGGAATTAAATATGAGTCAACGTCGCTGGTTAGAGTTGCTGAGTGATTACGATTGCGAAATTCGTTATCACCCAAGGAAGGAGAATGTTGTTGCTGATGCTCTAAGCAGGAAGGAATAAGAACCACTAAGGGTTTGGGCCTTAGTGATGACTATTGGCTTGGATCTTCCTAAACAAATCTTCAAAGCTCAGACTGAAGTACGAAAGTCGGAGAACATCAAGAAAGAGGACGTTGGAGGTATATTGGTTGAGAATTCAAAAGATCTGGAGAAACTTAGAATAGAAAAGTTAGAACCATGTGCGGATGGAACTCTGTGCTTAAATTGCAGGAGTTGGTTACCATGTTATGGCGACTTAAGGATTGTGATCATGCACGAGTCCCACAAGTCTAATTACTCTATTCATCCAGGTTCTGACAAGATGTACTAGGATATGAAGAAACTATACTGGTGGCCCAATATGAAAGCCAACATCGCCACCTATGTTACCAAATGTTTGACCTGTGCTAAGGTCAAGGCTGAACATTAGAGACTATCGGGTTTGTTAGTACAGCTCGAGGTACCTCAATGGAAGTGGGATAACATCACGATGGATTTTGTCACAAAGCTTCCTAAGCCGTTATAAGGTTATGACACTATTTGGGTGATCGTTGGCCGACTTACAAAGTCTGCCATTTTTGTGCCAATGAGGGAAACAGATCCCATGGATAAACTGGCAAGAATGTACCTAAAGGAGGTAGTCACGAAGCATGGAATACCTGTCTCAATTATCTGTGATCGTGACCCTCGGTTCACATCAAATTTCTGGAAGTCACTTCAAAAGGCTTTGGGTACAAGTTTGGATATGAGTACTGCATATCATCCGCAAACTGACAAACAAAGCGAGAGAACCATCCAAACACTCAGGGATATGCTATGTGCTTGCGTAATCGACTTTAGAAATGGTTGGGTTAAACATTTGCCATTAGTCGAGTTTTCATACAATAACAGTTATCATGCTAGCATTAAGGCTGCACCGTTTGAAGCACTTTATGGTCGAAAGTGTCGTTCACCCGTGTGTTGGGCCGAGGTTGGACAAGTTCAACTCACTGGTCCAGAATTAGTGCAAGAAACAACGGAGAGGATCATCCAGATCAAACAAAGGATTCAAACCGCTCGCGATCGACAAAAGAGCTACGCCGACTTAAAGCGTAAACCGATGGAGTTTCAAGTTGGAGATAAAGTTATGCTTAAGGTTTCGCCTTGGAAAGGGGTCGTACGTTTTGGCAAACGGGGGAAGTTAAACCCCAGATATGTCGGACCTTTCAAGGTGTTGAAAAAGGTTGGAGCCGTTGCTTACAAGCTTGAGCTTCCTCAAGAGCTGAGCAGGGTCCACAATACGTTTCATGTATCCAACTTGAAGAAATGTTATTCTGACGATCCATTAGTCGTTCCGTTGGAAGGACTCCAAGTGGATGACAAGCTTCATTTTGTTGAAGAGCCTGTAGAAATCATGGATCGCGAAGTCAAACAATTGAGGCGAAGCCGTGTCCCAATTGTCAAGGTTCGATGGAACTCTAGGCGAGGTCCTGAGTTTACATGGGAACGGGAAGATCAATTCAGGAAGAAATATCCACACCTTTTCACCAAGATCGCACCGTCGTCAAGTGCCATGTCATAAGCCTTGAGGACAAGGCTCATTTAATGGGGGAAGACTATAACACCTCGTGTTTTAGGTCATTGTACGACATTATGTAATTCATAATTTATTTTTAGGGTTTTACGCGTTTGCTCTTAAATCGTAATCGTTAAGCTAAATCGCGTAAACTAAAAATGATCATTCAATGTAAACGGGCATTAAACGATTAAACATTTACATCAAGCAAGTGTTAAATGATTATTATGAGGATAATTATCAACTTTGTTCATCTTATTTTTATTGGTTACGTAAAATGCTTACGTTTCATGATAAAATGCGTTTCGGCATTCCCGGAAGCACCAAAACCTATCTACGCTTAAGCAAATACCCACGATTATACCCAATACACAAAATAATCAAAATATCATCCCATATATGTCAAGGTGGCCGGATATGCAAGGGATAGGACCAAGAAATATCTATTTCATGACTACTTGCCCTAAAGTATCAAGATAAGGCTTATCTTAGTAAACCAAGTCTTACACCTTTACATGCACTTGACCACTTGCCCTAGAAATCCTCATTTGGTTCCTTGACTTAGTCCTCTATGTATATAAGGCCTTAGCGAAGCAAGTAAACCACATCAACCCTCCCATTTCTCTCTATACATAGCCACGGCTCAAAATTATTATCTTAAGCAATCCATACAAAATTTTCTACCACATTTACAAGCATACACACATCATATCTAAGACCTACTAAGGTGGTTTCAAGGCTTGGTTAACCATTTGCAAGGAATGAAGCAAGAAAAGGAAGCTAGGTTTACTGGGAAAATTAGGTTTCACCTTATATTCTTTTCAAGCCACAGTTGTAATCACAAGGGTGTGAGTGTTTATTTTCTCTTCCTCCATCCACACAAGTTATTTAAAACCCTAATCAATTCATACTTATGATTTTATGTGTTCATATGTTCTATTTAGCTAAATCACCATTTAGGGTACTTTTGAATATGTAAAATGAATTTTTACATATGATCAATGTTTTGTGAACTTATTTACATGTTATATGGATGCTAATATGATGATATAATGAAAGTATAACTCTTGTACACACTTGGTTTAAGTATAAAAAGTTCATGAGTAAACATGTTAAAATTAGGGTTTCATTAACAACTTTTGATTAAAGTAAGATTAGAGGACTTGTTATCTTGAACACATGGGAAAAATATGAACTAATGGACCTAATATATGTATGACATAAGATATAAGTGTTGTAAAGTATATAGAACAAGGTGTAAAAGCTTAATGGTCTAGAAAATCAAAGCTTAAAACATGTCTTAATCAAAAACTTCAAACTTTCTGTTTTGGTTCGAATTTGGTAACAGCCATATTAGGTTTTATAAATATATTACATCTCATAAGGATTCCAAAATGATAAGAAACTCAAAAATTGGATTTATAACGAAGAAGATACGCTAGTTACGAGTTTACTAAGACGCTAAATAACATAATAAATACAATTTTATAAAAAGTTACTATCATACAGAAAACATATACTTTGTAAACATCAATAATATGATAAAACGTTCAATTAAGAGAACGTTTCGAAGAAATCGCTAAAAAACGGAGCTATAACGAATTAAGATACGACAATTACCGGGTATTTGCGTTATAAAGCTTTAATCTGGTAATGAACAGTAAAATAACACTATTCACAACAGAATATTAAAAACCTAAAAATGTGATTTTATGAATCACTTATCGTCTTAAAACGAAAGCGTTGGCGTTAAGAAACGCGAGAAAACGACTTAAAACACAAAGTTATGGTCATTTTTGCTTAAGGCTTAAATTATAAACGTTTTTTAACTTTATAAATACGATATCCACTTAAACGATTAGCGGTGATATAGCTATTTAAAATTATGTGTTATTAGTTTACAAAGTGCTATATTACTAGGGAAATTTCAAATGAGGCCTCTTCGATGGCGTATTGACAAGAGCTGTTGATTTACGAATTAAAGTGTCCTACTCCTCGTACTCATGTCATGACCTTTTTCAATTATGATAGCCCGAACGAATGCTAACTATGATAACTATATATCGAATTATATATTGGTATTTTTAGACAACGTGTTGTTAGACAACATACTTGAATACTGATTCGACCTATATTAACTAGGTTGCATTCGGGCGTTAGCGTGACGCGTTTTTATTTGGGATATTTTATTATCAATTTACTCACTCAAGGTGAGTTCATAGCCCCATGTTTTACAATTATTGATTTACAAGTTTTTGGGGTGAGAAACATATGCATGTTTTACAAATTGGACGCAAGTGTACATTTTATCATGATTACGTTTTGCCTAAGTAGCGATAACCCACTATGCCCATGAATCATGAACTGTCAATTACTGGAATGTGAGCGCGAATGATTATAGATAGATCTATTTGGGATTGACCTCCCCGTTCGGGTGACTAGCTATCACTGGAAACGAACGTATATCATGTCGGATTTTGGATGTTACGGGTTGAACATCGTCACGGGCAATGTAGGCAATATTTATATATTGTATTCATTTATGTCGAGCTTCGGTGTCATGAGCTTAGGAAAACGTAATTACATTTTGTGATGTCTGCATCTGTTGCATTATCACGGGGAAAGTCTTGCGGTCCTGCTTATACATTTACATAAACCTATGAAATTCACCAACTTTATGTTGACGTTTTAAATGCAATGTTTTTCAGGAGATCATTAGGGCACGGGGTGCAAAAGGGATACATTGGTGGTTATGTTTTGGATGTCCTGCATTAAAGATTTAGTCGCATTACATTTTGTATATCTGTTATGGGCTAGAAATCTTTGTAATAATAACAAGTAAACAAGTGAAGCTTCGAGCTTTTGTAAACATTTTGTTAAATCCAATGTACCGTTTTAAATGACTTTTAATTGTCGTTCAATATATATCTTGTGCTAGTGATCTGAGAAGTAACACGCCCCAGACCCTTATTCCGCTGCGACCCAATTTGGGGGTGTTACATCAGAGCTGCAGGGGTGTATTGTATCATGTGTTTGTTGTTCATGTTTCGGTACTGTTCATTTACTGTTCATAATCAGTACTATTCATACTCGGTTACTGTTCATTCTTGGTCAAAGTTTGTTAGATCTGGTCAAGCTCGACAGTTGACTG
>BQNB010097778.1:0-25311 GCA_026074375.1 Tanacetum coccineum | reverse complement strand
TTTATATTGAATACGGTGTATGGAGTTCTCCTGGATATGGTGTATTGGACTTTATATCTTTGTGGTTTCTTGTGAAGTACAGGCACATATACGCCGTATCTTCCTTGATGGATACAAAGTATATGATGTCAGAGTCATTTTCTTCAAATGTCTTCATTTAAGCTCTAGAATGAGTGCCTTTTTGCTAATCTTCACCAAGTACTCCATAATTACTGCAATTCTCAAATACAAACGATTAAGTAATAATTCTTGTAATAATTATACAAAATGGGTTATTTACATGGGATAAATGATGGTATAAAAGTGATGTTATTTGATGTCATCAAATATCCCTCCACTTGAATCCTACTTGTCCTCAATTAGCCTTTAGAAGTTTATGAAAATGTATCCCTAAGGATTTTTTCCGTTAAGCATTTATTTGATCAATTACAAGTTCACAACCAAACATCTTACGAAATAGGAAGATGAAAACACTTAAATCACTTAACTAACCTATGTGGTAGCATGTAACTAATTCGCTCAATTGCTCGGTCGTGACGAGTATTCTATCATAAGCTTGGCAAGGATACACATCTCCACCACTAGAGCTAAGGAGTAACAAGTTTATAGAGGTAAATTAGGTTTTTATTATAAGGCATAGGGTTGATCGTTCTAACAATCTTTCACCAAAAGTACCACACCAACAAGGCAGTTTAATCATATATACATGTCCATAACTATGGAATAGACATGCGTGATTCGATCACATCCTCATTCGAGTTTAACCAAGGGTTAGGATGAAGAGTGATATAGGGTATGATCTTCTAACTTTCACTAAAAGTAATAAACCAACAAGGCAGCTGAATCATACATACATGGCCGTAACGACATAATAGATATGCATGACTCGATCACATCCTCATCCGAGTAAAACCTAAGGTTAATCATTAGGAAAGGGAAATAAACTGTTGTTAAATAAAATTCACAAAACAAAAAGATTAAGTCCAAACAGAATAGGTACAAGTTGCTAAATACTTTTTCTCGACCGTTACCATGATTAAGACACAACTATATACACAAATGTCTTGATCATAGATAAAAATCAACCTAAGTTGGTGTTCCCATAACGGTCAGCTCCCAATCATACCATACTTTACATACTTTTACAAAGACAAGTGGCGATATCTACCACTTTATACAAAACTTTACATCGTTGATGTATAACCACATATCAATGAATAATCGATCTTTCAAATAATTCCATCGGTTTAAGTTTTAACGAACTGACTATCTGTTGGAGTATGCTCATGTCATAATAAATAATTATATGGCTAGACACATGTGAGTCTATGAGGTCACACACGTATACACTGAGGTACCACTTTATATATCGTGTTTATTGTATTTACGGTATATAAATAACCAACGTAACACAGGATCAATATTTGGCCTCTAATAACTAAGTAATAGACTTAGTTTATTGGACTTGAAAACAAATGGCAAGCTCATTTGGACCTATATATGGGGCCGGCCATTTATGGTTATAAAAGGGGATAAGATTGTTTTTATTCTAGTCAAATTTATATATGGATGATCTCTTTAATATGATCTTCTAATTAATTTGATTGATAACAACTTTCCAAAATTGATTCCCCTCTCTTCCCTCTATATATACCATGGCATAAACACACTCTTTATATGTTATATGTGTTCTTGTTTTTCAATCACTTTGTATCTAGTTTATTCAAGGTGAATTCCAAGGTTACGGGGTTAAGACTAGCATCTAATTGGTATACAAGGAAGTGTAGTGTGGATACATCATAGAGGTGATCTCCATTGATCACTTGGTTTCATTGGAAGTGTCGTGTTAAGGTGAAGGTCACCATTTGATTCTACCGATCACGCTACAAAGGTATTACTTTTCTTGTATTAACTTTGATTGATCATATGACTCTATGGATCCATTGTTTGGTGATTTATCCGCTGCGTTTAATTATTAATAATATGTTATTTAATTGTCAAATCACCTACAGTGGTATCACGAGCCATCATATGATGTCATATGATCATCTTGTATGCGTAAAAATGGCTAAAAACGCGTGTTTTTGATGGATTCAAAAGGATAATTTTAAAACAGCCCCTAGGGCCTATTTTTTGAAATTAATTCGACCCATATAGGGTCTTATGATCTGTGATTTTTGATCCCATAGCCATTTGTTATGCATACTTTAATTGGTTTTGTTATCGGGTACGTGTAAAAGGGCCTAAATCGCGCGTTTTGGAACGATTCTTGAATCGGTTTTAAATCAGCCCTTTGGGCATTATTTTCTGAATTAATATGGTTGTTATAAGGTCTTTAATACAATACTAAGTGATCCTTAAGCCATTGGTTACACGTACTAATCGGGGTTTTAATTCTAGTTAAATTATTTCTTTGATTCGTTGGCTAAACAATTTATTTCTTGTTAACTATTTTGTATCTATGGAAAATACATGCATGTTTGGCCATGGACTTAGACAACACCTTGTTAATACATGATATTATGGTATTATTATGCTGTGTATGAAAAGCCGATGAAAACCTCAGGTCGAGTCTTGATAAGAGATTGGAGTAGATGAAGGATATATGTGACGAAGGGATAGGTTTAGTTGAAGGATTTGTGTTGATATGTAATTGTGACGATGGGTTTAGTATTAGATTTGGATTTGTTGAGATTATGGAGTTGTATCTGAGGCTGTTGATGTTGTTAATTGTTGTTAATGTTGGTTTATTTTGGTTTCGAGTCTGTCTTCTATCTTCTTCTACATTTCTGCCTTGACACGACTCGGTTAACCAACTCACTCGGTAATTACCGAGTTGACTTAGTTTGGGTTAGGTTGTATAAATCGCCCTGGGGCATGGTATAAATCGCCGGATTCCTAACACGTATAATCTATAATTTACAATACGTATAAATCGTCGAATTCACAATGTGTATAAATTGCCGGATCAGAGTAGTATAAATCACGGGGAAAAATGCCAAAACATACTTTTTGCAAAAAAATGGATCTGAGTTTTGCACTTATCCTTTTTCAGCTTTTTCCATTTTTTTCTTGATCTTATCTCTTTTGGCTTAAACGTGAGTCATAAGCTCATACTACTCAGATTTACATAGCAATAAGCCACCAGATAAGCCCAAACAAGGACGAAATAAGCTTGAAATAAGCAGAAAATAAGTTGTAACAAACAACAGTCTTAGTGTCTGATGAAGACTCAGACAATGGCGGTGGGGTAATGGGAGACCCAACCGGTGGAGTAGCTGCAGGAGGTGCATCCTCCTCAACCTCAGCCTCTAGCTCCTCTTCAGGATCCTCTTTAGGATCCTCTTCAAACGCTTCCTCAGGCTCCTCCTGAGGGTCTTCTTCGAACTCTTCCTCGAGGAATTTAAACACATGATTGGGAGATGGTGGCGCGTCCATAATGCTACAAAAAAAGAAAAATATATATTAATAATAACATATATTATTTAAATGATTTTAAAATTAAATGTTATAAATTAACAGTGATGCTTTTATAAATAAACATCAATGATCAGAATGGTCAACATTTATATAGTTGACCAGTATGAATAAATAACGATACGTCAAAAGATAAACGTAACAGATAGAAAGTAAGCCAAGTATCATATATATAATACTATAATGATAATCAAGGAAGTAAATAAGGACCAGGGAGTTGCGCGCGTGGATATCGGATAGCGATGAAAGATTCTGTAATTTGAAATTGAAACAAAAGAAAATTTTAAAATTCTTTGGTTATAGACTAGGTTTTGAAAAATGACCCAGTTCCCTATAACCTTGGCTCTTAATACCAATCAGTCACAACCCCAAAATCTGACGACAGCAGAACGGTAACAATTGGGGTGCGACGTCATAGCACAACAATCAAGTAATACGAAACGACCTTAAAAGAGACGTTTTTAAATAAAATTCATTCGATGCTTCATAAAGATCAGAGTTTGCAACATTGGTCCCAAAAGTTTACAACATGACATAAAGATCCACACATCCATAAGATTTGTCCAAAACACGTAGTTTCAAAGGTTAACAACTGGTTAATAAAATCAAGTTTAATAGTTTAGCATCGAATAAAGAAAACACAGAATCCATCTTCAGCATCTCCACGTGGCTCCTATCCAGAAATCACACCTTTGGACCTGAGATTTAAAACATGTTAAAACGTCAACAAATTATTGAGTGAATTCATAGGTTTAACAATAAATAACGTATGGACCACAAGATTTAGTAGTGTAGACAAGAGAAACGAATTCACCAAGTCTAGATGAAAACAATATATTATTGGCCTTAGCTCATGGCACCGAACCTTAACATGCATTGTAATCAAACCATAATCGAGGTTTGTGCCCCAAAGAGATATATACAGATGCTACCAAACATCTTATGAATTACTTCAAATGTTAAATGCGTCAATGGTTATCTAGAAACCACAGCCAAGACGGGGATTGTCAGTCCTGATAGATCTATCCACAACACTCACGTTTACTTAAGTAGCAGGTAAGGGACTTAGGCATTAATATCAGGCAATAATCACGATAGCATTTCATTCAAATACTTGACGTTCAAGAAGTTAAAAACTGTTGCATGAAATCTCCCCTCGAAGTTTTGAGAAAACAAGTAAGTATTAAAAGAGGGCTATGAACTCACCTTTAAGCGATTCGGCAAAAATAACAAGATAAGAGCTGAAGTAATCGGATACCCTACTAGCAACCTAAAATAAAAGACGCGACTTAGAAAAATTAACCGACAAATACTCACACTATTTGAATTAAAATTGAAAAGAATTTGGATAAAACGTTTTTGTTTTTTTTTAACGAAACAAGTATGGCATTGTCCTAACTTATATGGGTCCAAACCACTCAAAAACCCAAGTTCACATCTGAACTAACATCATCCCCAAGATGTGTTTCTAGTTTAAATTTTTAACTAAATTCACTTACAAGTGCACACTTTAGATTTTACGTCGATCTAAACCTTTTATTTACAAAATTCTGAAATTTTACTCCTCTTTGACAGTGTGTCATTTATAATCCGTAATAGATATAAACATGAGGTTTTCGCGTACAAGTGGCATTAAAAGTCTATTTTTCCAGAAATGTGGGCCCCGCTGTCCAAACTTTCCAGAACCCATGTGAAATTACTAATTTACCCCTTACTACAAGTGTAGGCTATTTTCTGAGTTTTACGCCTTTACCATTTTTATCATATCTCCTAATCGGTAATTCCAATGAGGATGAAATAGGCGGCAAAATTTAAGTTGACTCAATACCTAGAAGCTACAGTTTTACTAATTTGGATGTTAGTATAGAAAATTTTGGACTTATGAAGGTTTCAAATTTCGTGTGCACAAAACGACCCGTTTTAGTAAAATACCCATATCTCAATCATCCGGAATAAATAACACTCCATCCAAACGGCTACAAGCACCTAAGACACATATCTAGACAAATATTTGATTTTCCAGAACTTCCCAAGTCAAAAGTTTTTCTATACACTCAATTCTATCCAACACTTGAAAACAGTCCCGAACAAGGAGTGACACATTTTGTAGCTTACGGAAACGAACGCCATTTGAAAACTACAAGAGCTTTTTAAGTGAAACCAATTGGAGATGACTCTAATATGAGTCCCCTACTGAGAACATAATTATTTTACAAAAGTTTAGTACAAAAACCTTGACTTATGCCCCAATTTCTACAGCTAGGTCTGATTTGACACATTTTAGTAAAACGGCCGTATCTCACTCATCCGGAGGAGATGATTTTCCATCCAATTGCCACATACACTTAAGACCTAAGGCTATCATTAAATCAAATTTTCCAGGTATGCTATGACCAAAAATATTTCGTAATCACAGCCACAACCTGCTGTCCTAAAACTACTCATATAAACTTATCAAAAATCCATTCAAACCTCAATCCAAACACCCCCAAATTCTATACAATGCCATACATGATACATTAACATATTAACTTACACAAAATACTCAATATTTCCAGAAATTAATATACTCTTGCATGGACCAAATAAAAAAATATAAAAATAAAAATCAAAGATTTATGGATTAAACTTACTTGAGAAGATGATTGACAAACAAACTAAACACAAGAACTCCTTAGACTTAGGGGCTGAGATTAGACCCTATTAAACCCTCAAAACCTTCAACACAAACCTTCTAATTAAACCAAATAATGTTATCTTCTTGATGCAAATGAACCCTAACAAAAGTCTTGCAAAAGAAGACCCAAAACACCTTCAAATCAACTCCAAACTTGATCAAACTTTGCAAGGATCATTAGTAACATGATGTGATTAATAAAATGAGTAGTTTAAAATTTTAGGTGTGGTGGTGATGGTGATGAATTTTCGGCAGCCAAAGGGGGAGGGAGAAGGGATTTGGATGGTTTTTATGTTTTGAGATTTGCATGTAAGGTTGGTGTGAATGAAGTTTATGGGAATTGAAAAAAAATAAGTGTTGAGTGTGAGTGTGGGAAAACTAGGCCGGCCATGGGGAGGGTAATAGGATGATCAAATTTTTTTTTTTTTTGTTAAGTAATATTTAGATAAAAGGTGAAGGTTTAAGTAAAAACGTGAGGTTTAGCAAAGTTTGACGGAAACACAAAGTAAAACTAAAATGAACAAATGAAATAGACAAAATTCTTAGGGGTGAACAATGGAAATATCAAACTACTATATGCACGTAGACGCAATAAATTTTTCAAGCACGACTCAAACTTAACTAAGAGCACGAAATTTGCCGAATCAGGTGGAAGTAAAAATAAATATTTTACTTAAGAGTAAAAATAGGAATAAAATATGATAATTTATTTACCTAAAATTATGAGTTCTCACAGAAAACCCCCCTTTTCCTATTAGAATTAGGATTTAGACTGACATAGGTTTAGAATAGAATAGAATTAAGATAGAATAGATAATCAAGATATTAATTAAATGGAGAGATTTAACCTCGCTTCAAGTGTTCGACACCATACTTACCACGAAACTACTACCGATCGGGTACACTACCTGTTAAAGTGTTGTTTTTGGTTTAGTCGGCAAAACATAAATTTAAAACTTGAATCAATTAAATATACATCTCACAACGACACATCAATTAACCTGTAAACTATTTAACCCCCTTTTTTCTAGTTTTCATAATTGGTATCAGAAGCCAAGGCCACTCAAGATTTTTAAAATATATGATATTTTAAAGCTTGAATCGATCTATGGATTTTGACAAATATCTAGAAGGGCAATCTATGCAAAGACCACCACTCTTAAAAAGCGACAGTTTTATTTATTGGAAAAATATATTCAAAATGTACGTGAAATCAAAAGATCTTGATATTTGGCATGTTATTACTAACGGTGATTTTTAACCCATTCAAAATAATCCGGAAACCAAACTAGATGAGGTTGTCCCTTTTGAAAAACAAAATGATGATCTTAAGAAAAGACTTGCGAAAAATAATGAAGCTAAAATGGTTATTTATAATGCTTTGCCTAGAAAAGAATATGAAAGAATTTTCATGTGTAATACGGCAAAAGAAATTTGGAAAACTTTGTTAATCACCCATCAAGGTAATAGCCAAGTCAAAGATAACAAGATTGACCTTTTGGTACAATAATATGAACAATTCATCATTTCTGAAGACGAATCTATAGATAGTGCTTTTGCTAGATTGAATACTATTATTACTAGTCTAAAAGCTCTTGATGAAGGTAACTCTTGCAATAAGTATGTTAGGAAGTTTCTTAGGGCTCTACATCCTAAATGAAGAGAAAAGGTTACGGCGATTGAAGAGTCGAAAGACTTGACATCACTATCTTTTAATGAACTCATCGGGAACCTTAAATTTCATGAGATGATCGTCAAGAAAGATTCTAAAATTGTCAAAGCTAAAGGAGAAAGAAAATCTCTTGCTTTAAAGGCTAAAAAGGAATCTAGTGATGAAGAAAGTTTGAGTTTCGAAAGTGAAGACGGAGAATATGCCATGGCGGTTAGAGACTTCAAGAAGTTTTTAAGAGAAGAGAAAGGTTTCTGAGACAACCACAGAATGACAAAAAGACATTCCAAAGAAGCCGAGGCGACAAGAACGTAAAAAGTGATAGAAAATACTTTAGATGCGGAGACCCAAATCATCTTATCGGAGAGTGTACGAAACCACCAAAGGACAAGAAGGAAAGGGCTTTCGTTAGAGGTTCTTGAAGTGATAGAGGTGAAGAAGATGATGAAAAGGCTAAAGACAAAACATGTCTCATTGCTCAAGTATCTAGTGAGGTATATTCTGAATCCTCTTACTTTAGCGATGAGAATTCTTGGATAGATGATATTACTTTTGATAGTGAATATTATAAGTTTCGCAAAATGAGTCTAAAAATTTAGAAACAAGTTAGAATATGAAATTAGTGAGTTAAAAGAAAAGTTGCCTAAACTCGAGAGAAACAAGGGAGTTGATCTCGAATGTATAACATGTCAAACACTTAGAATTGACAACGAAAAACCATAAGAGGAATCTCTAAAGCTAACTCAATTTCAAAAGAGTACGCACTTTCTAAATGAAATGCTTAGCATTCAGGGACCCTCCGGAGATAAATCGGGTCTTGGGTTTAACTTATTTGAAGCATCAACAAGTGTAACTAAGGAAATAAAATTTGTGAATCCCAAAATAAAATGTCTTCTGGTGGCGGTCCTCCAAATGCTAAGGGCGGCCCCCATAAAGTACAAATGGCCGCCAAAGCAATTCAGGGACCGTCTGTCTGTACACCAGATTTTGAAAAGCCTTTTTTTTCAAAAAGCCATTTTGGTTCCTAGACCAAAACATATAATGATAAATAACGTTAAAATTCATGTTGCTAGTGATGATGAAATTAAACAGTTCTATAAACCATCGTTAAAACCCAGAGTTGGATTTTCCAAACCAAACATTAGATCGAAAACACCACCTCCTAGGAGAACTAATAACTCTTATTATCTATCTAGAACACTGAAACCAAAAAGAAATCTTGGATGACAAAATCATCCAAATGGCTTTCTCGTAACTTGGAATAACTTCCAATCTCAAAGTTACATGCCATGGGGAATGTATCTTGAATTCCCACATCCCAACCAAATGCAACAAATGCAAGGGATGTTTAATGCTAACAACTTTGGACCTATGAGATATTGGAGACCAAATGTTTGAGTTATTGTGTTATATAATTAGATATGCCTTGGGATCAATTTGGAGCCCGACGAATGGTTAAAAGATAGCGGGTTCTCTAAACACTAAGTTCATTTTCTAAATTATTTCTAGTAACTTTTAGTTGTTTATTCTTAGTGATTATTTTCAAACTCATCTTGCAAAGTTTATCATATTCATTATCTAAAGTAAAATCATCTATTGATGAATTTTCATCACTAAAGTAAGAGGAATCAGAACATACCTCATTTGATGCTTGAGCCAGGAGACATGTTTTGTCTCTAGCCTTTTAATCATCTTCTTCACCGCTATCACTCCAAGAACCTCCAACGAAAGCTCCTTGGTTCTTGTTTTTCGCTGGTTTTGGACATTCTCCAATAAGATGATTTGGATCACCAAATCTAAAACACTTCCTATCACTATTTCTATTCTTGTCATCTCGGCTTTTTTGGAATGCCTTTTTGTCATTCTGTGGTTGTCTTACGAATGTACCTCTTCTCTTCAAGAACTTCTTGAAGTCTCTAACCGCTATGACGTATTCTTCATCTTCACTTTCAAAAGTCAAACACTCCTCATCACTAGATTCCTTCTTAGCCTTTAAAGCAAGAGATTTTTTTCTCCTTTAGCTTTGACTATTTCAGAATCTTTCTTGATGATCATCTCATGAACTTTGAGGTTCCCGATGAGTTCATCAAGTGAAGTGATGTTAAGTCTTTTGACTCTTTAATTGCCGTGACCTTTGCTCTCCATTTGGGATATAGAGCCCTACGAAACTTCATAACATAATTCTTGCTAGAGTAACCTTCATCAAGAGATTTTAGACTAGTAATAATAGTATTATATCTTGTGATTGTGAATTGTATATTTGTGTTTACTATTCACGTAGACTAAAGCATTGTTGTTTGTTTTCAGTATCTGTTATGTAGGAATGTTTCTGTTGTTGTACCAAAAGGTCAATCTTGTTATCTTTAACTTGGTTATTACCTTGATGGGTGATTAACAAAGTTTTCCAAATTTCTTTTGATGTGTTACACATGAAAATTCTTTCATATTCTTTTCTTGGCAAAGCGTTGTAAATAAACATTTTGGCTTCGTTATTTTTCGCAAGCCTCTTTTTAAGATCATCAGTTTGTTTTTCAAAAGGGATAACCTCATCTAGTTTGGTTTCGGATTTTGTTTAATAGGTTGAAAATCACCGTTAGTAATAACATGCCAAAGATCATGATCTTTTGATTTAACATATGTTTTGAATCTATTTTTCCAATAAATAAAACTATCACTTTCAAAGAGTGGTGGTCTTTGCATGGATTGCCCTTCTAGATATTTGTCAGAATCCATATATCGATCCAAGTTTTAAAATACAATATATTTTAAAAATCTTGAGTAACCTCGGCTTCTTATACCAATTGTGGAAACTAGAAAGGGGGTTGAATAGTTTACAGGTCTATTGACGTTTTAAATTTTTTACTTCTAAAACTGTTAGATTCGAGTATATGTTCAATCAACAACAATATGAACCAATCAAGGTAACTATCTACTTGTAATAACTACACAAACAATATAAAGAGATAAAGGAAGGAACGATCAAACCAAGACACCAAGATTTATAGTGGTTCGGCTATGAAGCTCTTTTTCACCCTACTCCACTCCTCGAGTATCCGACTCAAGAATTCACTATGTCAACAAGCTCCATTTTGGCGGAGAAAACCGTTTACACGTCACTTACGTTATTTTTTAACACTAAGCTGAATGTCGAGTCCTAATCTTAGCTAGAACCAATCTACCATTTCACAAGTATTACACAATCACAAGATCTACACTATCGGATTTACAAACTATCTGACTTACACAATCACACAAGATAATCAAAATAGAGTTTTGAATCTTAGAAGAAGAGAGGAGAAATCAATAATCCATAACATTTTGTTTCTTGACGAATACGAGTGTTCTTCGCTTGTAATTGATAGAAGATGAGATTTGATCATTTAAAACAAGATTAAACTATGCTAGTGATCAAGATATTTAGTAAGAGAAAGAATATTTAGAGAGAGAAAGATGACTGAAAAATTCGTGCTAAGAGGTGTGTTTTTCTGCTAAGAATAGTGTAGTATTTATAGCCAGGAAAATTCAACGGTCAGCTGATGGCGGTCCCGGCGGTCCTAGATATATCTGGGGGCTGCCTAGTCACTTAGGGGCCGCCCCTAGACTGACGCATTGATTTTTATCCTTTTGTGGAGAAGGTTTATCCTGGTATGTTAGTTTCTGTTTTGGGGGGAAAACTGAATTCAAAATTTATGTTTTTAAATAAAACATTATTTTTATTTAACAAAACTATTTTGTGTAATTTTGTAAAAATATAGTTTTGTAAAAATGTGATGGATTAAGAAGAAAAATTATTTTCTTAATCACCAATTAAGTTTAATGATTTGTTTATCCATACCTTAAGTGATTTATGTCGAAATAGAAGTTTACGATTAACAACATGTAAACGTTTATTTTTATCGTGAATGTTTTTACATTTTGTCATCTTCAAAACGTAGAGGAGTCAAAAAATATAAATAATGTTTTTAAGCATTATTTGTATTAATAATCTCTCCCTTTTTGATGATGACAAAATATAAACTCATTTTGAATAAAAATAAAATTTTCAAGTTATTAATGAGTTTTAATCCATTTCTCCCCCTTTTTGTTGAATCCAAAAAAGGTTAATCGTCGGAATGTAGAGAGAAAGAATTCGACGATGCCAAGACTCCCCCATGATGTATACTCCCCTTTGCTTGGGGCACCAAGGGATCGATCTTATGATATTTTTCTACAAAACCAAGTTAGAAAAACAAGTGCAAGAAAAACATTTCTAACTTGTAGGAAGATTACCACAAATATATTCAAGGCTAATGTCACACCCCCAAACGGGGCCTGGACGGAAACACATGTCCGAGGGTGTAACGTCATAATATACATCACACAAGATATAAAGAACGACCTCTAATACGTTTAGAAATCCGACATCATTGCATTAAATGAAATAGTTAAAGTTTTACATAAGTTCATAGATAATATGCGAAAGCGAATAAAAGTTTTAGAAATTGAAAACGATGTTAAAATAGAAAATAATAGTTCTTGAAAATCGATCCAATGTAAGGCGACATCATATAGCAATCAAAGACATCAATAGTTAATCACCTGAGAAAAACATGCTAAAACGTCAACATAAAGTTAGTGAATTCATAGGTTTAAATTTGATATAAGAATGGACCACAATTTTTGCAAAACGCATGTGACTATTATAACAAATACAATATCCATAAAAAGGTATTTACGTTGCACTAAGATCATGATACCGAGGCTAAATGTAATGGAAGCATGCAAAATGCTTAATAAACTTGCCCTGACGGGTGCCAACATGGCGCTTCATCGTATCACTCGACATGGTATACGTCCGTTGATCCTGTAAGAGCTACTTACACGGACGGGGATTATTAGTCCCAATAGATCTATTTACAACACTCGCACTCACTTACCAATCCAACTGATCATAAGTAACTAACGGTTCATGATAACTCAGGCATACAAGTTTCACTATTACTTAGGCAACACGTAAACAAGATTGGAAAAAATGTAAAGCATTTGTGTCCAATGTTTAAAACCAAGCAATGTTTCTCACCCTAAATGGTAAAGCAAAGTAGTAAAAACGTGGGGCTATGAACTCGCCTTAAGCAAGTAGTGAGCAAGATATTCAACGAAGTGAATAACGATAACGAACAACTCTAACCGCGACCTAATTAATAGACGCGCCTTAGAATCGAGAAATAAATATGAAACATAGGATAATACGCTTGTAAGAAAAATAGACATCCATAAGTGTTTGCGCTTTAGTGTATATAGTAAAACGTGACATTATGAAAGTATAAGGTTTATAGTTATATTACGCCATGTTTTACGAAAAGTTTCTATTTTTGGAAAGTTATTATTTTAGGAAAGTTCTAAGTTTCGGGACGTTAATACCTTCCCCTAATATTTGATGATTCCATGATCCTAAAATGCACTACTTAAACCTAAACGCCTCACTGTCGAGTCCATCTCGCTAATAAATACCAAAAGTTACTATTTTTAGAAGTGTCCCATTTTAGAAATCCCGACAATATATTTGTGATGTTTCCAAAGTTTCTACTTGATATACTAGTGTTTATATACGTTTCGCCAATGTTTTAAAAGCTCAAATACGTCCGAAAGTGTCCGAAAACCTCTTTTTAATTTCCAATCAGCACCTTAAATAAGTATTTTTCCAAAAAGTGTTCTAAAATTCATTTCGCCATAACTCGGCCGTTTTAAATCCGCTTTTAGTGTGTGATATATGAAAATCTATCTATTCGAAACAAGCTCTCTAAACCTACTTTCTTACCTAATGAAAACATTTTTAAGTCACCCAAAACCTCAAAACAAAATCGGATCATCAACTATATTTTTCACAAACGCTCCAAAAATTTCATCCAAACTTCACAATAGTTCCTATACTAACCTAACCCCGTTCACTACTAATCCATCCAACAAAAAACACACTTGAATCTATTCTAGTTCCATCATCCTCTTTGTTGCAACCCATAAGTTCACTCATCCTTTCCATAATCAAAGTAATAACATCAAGAACATATGAAAACTTTATTAGTTTATAAACCCACTAGTTTCTTTTTGAAAATAACACAAACACTAACGATATATATAAGACTTGATCAAGAAAAGAGAGATATAAAAGAAAGATCAAGAACATATTTACAAGAAGAAGAGATATCAAGATGAAAACACAAGATCTAACTATAAACACCTTAGATCTTAAAACCTAACAACAAATCTTGCAAAACCCACTTGAATAATCAAAACCCTAACTATTGATCTTGAACAAACCCTTGGAATCAAAGAACCAACACTTGTAATCATCTTAGATAGCAAGAAAGAGAGAAAGAGAGATGAGAGATGAGAGATAAGATATTTTTTATGAGGCTTGGAAATGAGAAATGACCTAGTATGTGTTATAACATGGTATTTATAAGAGGAATTAGGGTTTTAGGGTGTAAGATATTATGTAAACCATGGCATCAAGGGTTTAGGTGACCAACACACACCAAAGGTGTGAGTGGGTGTGGGTTCGGACGCAACAAGCCACAAGGGGGGGGGGGGGGGGAGGTTTAAGTCTTGATCACTAGCTAACCATAATAAATAAAATGATTAGTGGAGTTATGGTCCTTCATGGGTGAGTGAAGATAAAGGGTGTAAGAGTCACATGATCATGCATGGGAGATGAATACAAAGATGTCCCTATCTTGCATGTGATGGTGTTTTCTTTTGAAAATTCAAAATAAAGATGGAAGATGCTCTTTGATTTAATTAAGTGTGGCTATATACGTGGGTTTGGAGTAGAGGGGGAGGGGTGAACGAAAATTTTGACTTATAAACACGAGATGTACGATAACTAAAGTTTACACGAAAAGATTTCGGGTTTCCGGGTCTCCGTTTGACCTAAAACGCTAAAACCGTACAACGTACGCGAAAAACATATAAATCACAAACAAAAGTGAACGTGACCTACTTAACACTTTAAAATGATAACACGTAGACTAATCCAAGTCCGAAGCCGGAACGCGTCCGATAATGATTTTCAGTTTTACGCGGGAGAACTTCCCGAAAAATTGCCAGATTCAAACGTAATGTATAAAAGTCAAGAATAATGATCGGAAAAGTTTAAAATATTGACCTAAAATTTACGAGGTGTGACATCCTTTCCCCGTTAAAAGAGCTTTGTCCTCAAAGCTTAAGACGTAACTTTAGACGTAGATGCAGGGTTAGCAAAAAGATGAGGGTACTTTTTCTTCATTTGGTCTTCGCGCTCCCAAGTAAACTCAGGACATCGCCTAGAATTCCAAAGGACTTTCACAATAGGGATACGGCTCTGCTTCAAACGTTTGACTTCCCGATCCATGATTTCAACCGATTCCTCAATGAAATTAAGCTTGTCATCAATTTGAATTTCGTCTAACGGAACAGCTAGCAGTTCGTCGGAAAGACACTTTTTCAGATTAGAAACGTGAAAAGTACTATGGACACAGCTTAGTTGATCCGGGAGTTCAAGTCGGTAAGCGACTATCCTAACTTTAGCAAGTACCTTAAAAGGTCTAATATAACGAGGGTTTAGCTTCTCCCATTTGCCAAAACGTATCACCCCTTTCCATGGCGATAACTTCAACATAACCTTATCTCCAACTTCAAACTCCAATGGCTTACGTCTCCTATTGGTGAAGCTCTTCTATTTATCACGTGCAGCTTGAATACGTTTCTTGATTTGGATGATCTTCTTTATAGTCTCGTAAATGATTTCTAGGCCAGTGAGCTGAGCATCTCTAACCTCAGCCTAACAGACAGGTGATCGGCACTTACGACCATATAGTGGTTCGAATGATGCAGCTTTGATACTCATGTGATAGCTATTATTCTATGAAAATTCTACCAAGGGTAGATGCCTATCCCAACTTTTTCCAAAATTGATCACATAAGCACGCAGCATGTCTTCTAAGGTTTGGATGGTCCTTTCACTTTGACCATCGGTTTGAGGGTGATAAGCCATACTTATATCCAATTGAGTACCTAGAGCTTTTTGAAGCGATTTCTAGAATTGAGATGTGAACCTACCATCTCGATAAGAAATGATCGAAACGGATACACCATGCCTCGTGATTACTTCCTTTATGTATTGTCTAGTTAACTTTTCCATTGAGTCGTTCTCCCTCATTGGTAGAAAATGAGTGGATTTAATAAGGCGGTCAACAATTACCCAAATTGTGTCTTGTCCAGTTGACGTCTTTAGTAATTTAGTAATGAAATCCATTATGATGTTTTCCCATTTCCACATCGGATCACAGGTTGAACCAACAAACTAGATGATGTTTGGCATTCGGCCTTGACCTTGGTACAGGTCAGACACTTACTGACGTAGGTGGAAATCTTGGCTTTCATATTAGGCCACCAATACAGTTTCTTTAGATCTTGGTACATCTTGTTCGATCCAAGGTGGATCGAATACTTTGACTTATGCGACTTGTGCATAATCAAAGCTCTTAAGTCACCATAACAGGGTATCCAACTACTATTTCTTAAACATAACGTTCTATC
This sequence comes from Tanacetum coccineum, assembly GCA_026074375.1. Classification (NCBI taxonomy): domain Eukaryota; kingdom Viridiplantae; phylum Streptophyta; class Magnoliopsida; order Asterales; family Asteraceae; genus Tanacetum; species Tanacetum coccineum. Next base: position 8,932 of record BQNB010097778.1, on the reverse strand, counting down.
AACACGAGGTTCAAGCTTCTTAATCATACCACACAAATCTTATGTTCCATAATTCTCCTCTTTTCTTGCCTCAACTTGAGCATTCAAAATTCTCTTAGGGAGATTTAAACCAATAGTCATAACTAGGGCTCAAACTCGTAGTGGCTTAATCCTTTCCTTGTAACTTAACGCATCTTCCACCATGTTCGCCTTCCCCGGATGATAACGAATCTCGCAATCGTAGCCACTTAACAGTTCTAACCATCAGCGTTGTCTCATGTTCAACTCCTTTTGATCAAGAATATGCTGCAAACTCTTATGACCAGTGAACACAATACACTTCGTGCCATACAAATAATGTCTCCACATTTTGAGACTGAACACTACAGCTCTAAGTTCTGAGTCATGTGTAGTGTAATTCTTTTCATGATTCTTGAGTTGGCGTGACGCGTAGGCTATGACCTTTTCCCTTTGCATCAAAACTGTGCCCAACCTTTTATGAGAAGCATCACAGTAAACCATGAAGTTTTCACTACCTTCGGGTAAAGCCAAAATCAATGTACTACATAATTTTTGCTTCAACAGCTGAAATGCAGTTTTTGCCTTTTCACTCTAATCAAACTTCATTCTCTTTTGAGTCAGCTTCGTCATAGGCTTGGCAATTTTTGAGAAACCTTTGATAAATTGTCGGTAATAGCCAACAAGACCTAGAAATTGATGAATCTCTATCGGAGTCTTGGTGATGCCTAATCCTTGATTGACTTAATATTAGCTAGGTCCACGTGAATGCCTTCACTATCAATTACGTGACCGAGAAACTGTACTAATTAAAGCCAAAATTTACACTTTGAAAACTTGGCGTACAATTCCTCCTTCTTAAGTAATCTCAGGATTAACCTAAGGTTCTCTTCATGCTCCTTCTTATTCTTGGAGTAGACAAAATGTAATCGATGAAAACTATCATGGATTTATCCAGATATGGCTTGCACACCCGATTCATCAGATGCATGAATACCGCCGGTGCATTGGTCAGTCCAAACGGCATCACTTGAAACTCATAGTGACCGTAGTGTGTTCTAAACATTGTCTTTGGAATGTCTTCCTCCCAAACTCTGAGTTGGTGATAACCAGATCTCAGGTCGATCTTAAAGTAGACTCTTTACCCTTGCAACTGATCAAACAAGTCATCGATTCTTAGAAGTGGGTATCGGTTCTTCACAGTAAGTTTGTTTAGTTCACAGTACTCGATACACATAAAAAAGGATCCATATTTCTTTTTGACAAACAAGACCGAAGCTCCCCAAGGTGAGGAACTTAGTCTTATGAACCCTTTGTCAGAAAGTTCTTGCAGCTGAGTAAACAACTCTTACAGTTTTGATGGTGCTAATCTATATGGGGCTTGTACTACTAGTGCAGCACCATAGACTAAGTCGATTTGGAATTCAACTTGGCGAGTTGGTGGTAATCCAGGCAAGTCTTCTGGAAAGACTTCCAGAAAGTCTTGTACGCGTCCTCAAGTCGCTTCTCCTCTGACTTATCTTTGGTTTCCTTCTTCGTAACTTGTGCCAGAAAAATTTGGCAACCCTTCTTAATATATTTCTGAGTTTTAGTGCACGATATAATGCTCAACTTCGATTTCTTCTCCTTTCCACTTCTATCACCTTGGACTATCAAAACTTCATCCCCATAGGGAATCCGCACAATCTTCTCATCACAAACGATTACCGCATGATGGTTCGCTAACCAATCCATGCCGATGATGACGTCGAAACTACCAAGTTCTACGGGCATTAGGTCTATGTTGAATGGGTGACCTAACAATCCTAATGTACAGCCTCTAAGCATAGTATTTGTTACTGAAATTCTCCCGTCGGCTAATTCGACAGCATAACTAACGTCTAACGTAGAGGGGGTAACATCAAGTAAAGCACTAAAGGTAGACGATACGAAACTCCTATCGACGCCTGAATCAAATAACATAGAAGCATAGTGATTGTTGAGAAGAAACGTACCCGTGATGACATTGGAATCAGGGTTAGCTTCTCCTCCTCCATGCACATATGCATTCCCTCTAGCTTTATCGGTCTTTTTCCCAACTTTGTTTCCACGTGTTTGATTGTTCAACTTGGGACACTCATTCCTGTAGTGCCTCTACCTTCTACACTCAAAACAAGTAGGAACCCTGTGATTCACTACTGGGGCTCTCTAAGTAGTTGTGGTAGCAACAGTGTTCATACAATCCCTGGTCATATGCCTGACCTTGTTGCATTTCCCGAATTTCACAGTACATGGCCCTTCATGGTGTACCTTACATTTGTTGCAGTAAGGCAAAGGCCTAGCATATCCCTTCTTCTCATTGCTACCAGCCGTGTAGGCTCTTGCCATAACTTGCCCACCAACATTCTGCCTCTTATATAGGGGTTGTTGTACATGGTTGTCCTTCTGGTTGTTATCAAACCTTCTTTTGTTCTTAGCATTTTTCACAGCATAACCCTTAAACTTTTGATACATTAAATTGTTAGCAATACAGACAACATCATTTAGTCTTGTGGGCTCAGCAACAATTACATTCCCTTGGATATTATCGAAGAGACCTCTAATGAATTTCTCAACCCGATCCTCCTCCTCGAGGACTATCTTGGTGCACATTATAGTTAGTTTTTAAAATCTCTAGGTATAAGCAGCCAAATCATTGTTATTCATGGTCAAGTTCCACAGCTCGGATTCCATATTCTGAATTTCATTTCTTAGGTAATACACCTCAGTCATTAGCTAGAAAATGCAACATCAACTCCAATTATTCTCTTGTGTGCATTCCACCAAGTTAATGCATTGTTCAACAAGGTGCACGTAGCATACTTAACTTGGTACCTCTTTGGACAATTGCTGATGTGAAACACTGTCTCCATCTTCTCAAACCATCTTGTTAACCCGACAACTCCTTTAGTTCCTTTGAAATTGAGTGGTTGACACTTCACGAAGTCATGGTAAGTACACTCAAGAGCGACAGGCATAACACCTTTACCATTCCTATTAGGATTCCCATTCCCATTTCCTTCTCTGTTTCCATTTCCATTTCCTCCACCGTTCCCATTGTCATCATCATCTCCATTCTGGCTTTGACTTTCAACAGCAAGTTCAGCAGCACGGTTTGCCTTATAAGCAGCCAACGCCTCCGCCACTCGTTAGTTAATGAGTTCTTCAATTGCCTCTGGGGTCATACCAGAGTGAGTGATAGTCATGATCTAAACACAAGACATAGCACGTGGTAAGATTCGATATGGGATATAGCTATTATAAATGGTAAATAGAATTTATAAGGTAAAATACAATAAACATGTTTTTCCAGAACGAGTAAATTAACAATAAAAGACGAACACGCGAGAGAATCATAATAAGCTTTTCATATCATATATAAAATCATCATTCAGTTACATTTAACCCATATTGAGGAACTTGATTTACGCTAATACTACTACTAACAACTGGTTTTACTATTAGCCGAAAGTTCATACACATCATCATGGAGGAAAACCTAAACGCCTAAGCTCACTCTTCATAAAGCTTATGCTTCCCGAAACCTATCAGCTCTCGCCCTCTCCATCATCATGGTGCCTCGAAGTCTCACGTTGCTCCTCTCCAAGGATGCAACATGCTCAAGTAAACTAGCTCTTTCTCTACCAGCAATTAAACTCCTCGCCTTTAACTCTCTTTGTCCCGTCTCAATGTCCTCTACCCTCTGAAGAGGTATCTCCATAACATGCCCATAAATATCGTACACAAACTCCTAAACCTGCTCTAAAATGCTCCACAACATTAGGCATAAGCATGCTATCAGGGATATCAATCCCGGCAACCACATCCACTCTAACCTCCATAGTACCTCTATCACTAGACTCGACCTCGTCCTCAACCTCGTCCTCTACATCAACCCCAACATCGACCTCCATACCAATACTTGCATCAACCCCAGCCTCAACATCCATATCTGCTACAACCTCAACAACCAAAGCATCAGCCTCGATATCCGCCAACACATCTATATCAATGTCCTCCTCAACACTATCCTCTAGTAAAATAGAATACCTAAACCTCTAGCGAGGTGGAAGGAGATCAGCACGAGAAGGAACTAAAGCTCCTGAAGCATGGATAGATGAAGTCACGATAGCAGCAGGAAACCTACATCTCTTGCAAGATGGTCCAGCAGATGACTTAGAAGAAGAATCCCCAACTGATGACTCAGATGTCATCGATGAATACTTGGTAGATAATGGGGCAGACCACTAACAGAAATAGTCTTCGCTATACCGTAGAGTCCTAGCAAGTGGTGGATAAACAAACTTGGTGGTGCAGATGAATCAGCAATGGTGGTGTCTGGTGGTGTATGTCCAGATAAAGAATGACCCGAAATGGAATGCCCAGATGATGAATGATCCAAAGAAGAATGATCTGATGATGATCCGGAAGTAAAACGATCCAAGTGATGTGATGTGTGCCTTAATGCTAAATGATGAGAAGGTAAAGGTCTAACCGACTTCCTCATGGTCAATGCCCTACATGGACCACCAGGATGAGTACAGTAAAGTTGACCAATAGGAATGTCCTTCCCTGGTCGGATAAGAATAGCTCGTCATTGACGAATCCCGGGTGATGAATCAACAGGTGAGATGATATCAGTAGATAGTGCAACAACAGCAGATGGTGCGGGTGGAATGGGAGCAGTATGGATCTCTAGAGTAGAAGTAGTAGGTGATGATGATCGTGATGCAACTCTGCTCCTCCACCTAGTAAGCATAGCATCATGAGGTGTAGGTGACACATGCCTCTCGGGCATCTCAGTATCTAACTCTGAATCGTCTGAACACAGAAAAGGTGAAACCATAGGTGCTACAGATACGGGAGGTAGTGAACTCTCCTATAGATCAGCCTCTGATGATGAATGAGTATCAAGCTTAAGCATCCCGGCAGGTGAGGCAATTGCAGCCGCCTCCACCCCCGGTGCTATTGAGACCTCAACAAAAATAGAACCGATAAGAATAACTCTCGGAAAAGAGGATCCCACACTCTCGACTAATAAGTCTAAAGAAATAGAAATCACCGAAGCTGCCATAACCTGCACAAAAAAAGTTTATATAAATCCCCTTTATATGAAACCATGCCAATGCGTGCAATGCAGGAAAAATGTAGATGCAAAATTTAGTCATGCCAAAATTATACGTAATATAATTATGGAAATGTATTATAATTAATTCCCGTATACTTATCGATAGTAATCATATATGTAAGCAAAGTAGAAACACGTAGGATCACATACTGGTTATAGACCAGACCTAATATTCTACCTGGTTCTCTATAACTTGGCTTTGATATCAATCTGTCACACCCTCAAATAGGGTCTGGACAGAAACACGTGTCCAGGGGCATGACATCATAATATACATCACACAAGATACAAAGAACGACCTCTAAGTGTACGTTTAGAAATCTAACATCGTTGCATTAAACAAAATACTTAAAGTTTTACATAGGTTCATAGATAATATGCGAAAGCGAATAAAAGTTTTAGAAATTGACAACGATGTTAAAACATATAATACTAGTTCTTAAAAATTGATCCAATGCAATGCGACATCATATAGAAATCATAGACATCTATAGCTAAGCACCGGAGAAAAACATGCTAAAACGTCAACATAAAGTTAGTGAATTCATAGGTTTGGATTTTGATATAAGAATGGACCACAATTTTTGCAAAACGCATGTGACTATTATAACAAATATAATATCACATAAAAAGGCATTTACATTGCACTAAGCTCATGATACTGAGGATAAATGTAATTGAAGCATGCAAAATTCTTAATAAACTTGCCCTGACGGGTGCCAACATAGAACTTCACCGTATCACTCGACATGGTATACGTCCGTTGATCCTGTAAGAGCTACTTACACGGACGGGGATTAGTAGTCCCAATAGATCTATATACAACACTCGTGCTCACTTACCAATTCGACTAATCATAAGTAACTAACGGTTCATGATAACTCAAGCATACAAGTTTCACTATTACTCAGGCAACACGTAAACAAGATTGGGAAAAACGTAAAGCATTTGTGTCTAATGTTAAAAAGCAAGCAATGTTTCTCACCCCAAATAGTAAATCAAAGTAGTAAAAACATAGGGCTATGAACTCGCCTTAAGCAAGTAGTGAGCAAGATATTCAACGAAGTGAATAACGATAACGAACAACTCTAACCGCGACCTAATTAATAGATGCGCTTTAGAAACGAGAAATAAATACGAAACATCGGATAATACGCTTGAAAAAAAAATAGACATCCATACGTGTTAGTGTTGTAGTTTATATAGTAAAACGTTACATTATGAAAGTATAAGGTTTATAGTTACATTACGCCATGTTTTCGAAAAGTTTTTATTTTTGGAAAGTTACTATTTTAGAAAAGTTCTAAGTTTCGAGACGTTAATACCGTCCCTAAATATTTGATGATTCCATGATCCTAAAATGCACTACTTAAACCTAAACGCCTAACTTCCAAGTCTATCTCGCTAACAAATACCAAAAGTTACTATTTTTAGAAGTTTCTTGTTTTAGAAATCCCAACAATATATTTGTGACATTTCCAAAGTTTCTACTTAATATACTAGTGTTTATATACGTTTCGCCAATGTTTTAAAAGCTTAAATACGTCCGAAAGTGTCCGAAAACCTCTTTTTAATTTCCAATCAGCACCTTAAATAAGTATTTTCCAAAAAGTGTTCCAAAATTCATTTCTCCATAACTCGGCCATTTTAAATCTGCTTTTAGTGTGTGATATATGAAAATCCATCTATTCGAAAAAGCTCTCTAAAAACTACTTTCTTGCCTAATGAAAACATTTTTAAGTCGTCCAAAACCTCAAAACAAAATCGGATCAGCAACTATATTTTTCACAAACGCTCCAAAAAATCTATCCAAACTTCAAAATAGTGCCTACACCAACCTAACCCTGTTCACAACTAATCCATCCAACAAAAAACACACTTGAATCTATTCTAGTTCCATCATCCTCTTTGTTGCAACCCACAAGTTCCCTCATTCTTTCCATAATCAAAGTAATAACATCAAGAACATATGAAAACTTTATTAGTTTATAAACCCACTAGTTTCTTTTTGAAAATAACACAAACACTAAGGATATATATGACTTGATCAAGAAAAGAGAGATATAAAAGGAAGATCAAGAACATATTTACAAGAAGAAGAGATATCAAGATGAAAACACAAGATCTAACTATGAACACCTTAGATCTTAAAACCCAACAACAAATCTTGCAAAACCCACTTGAATAATCAAAACCCTAACTATTGATCTTGAACAAACCCTTAGAATCAAAGAACCAACACTTGTAATCACCTTAGATATGAACAAGAATCAACCTAGAATACTTGGATCTTGAAGGAAATCAAGAAAAATAAACCCTAAAAGGGTGTTTGTTTTGTGCCATGAGCAAAAAAGAGAGAAAGAGAGATGAGAGATTTTTGATGAGGCTTAGAAATGAGAAATGACCTAGTATGTGTTATAACATGGTATTTATAGGAGGAACTAGGGTTTTAGGGTGTAAGATATTGTGTGAACCATGGCATCAATGGTCTAGGTGACCAACACACACCAAAGGTGTGTGTGGGTGTGGGTTTGGACGCAACAAGCCATAAGGGGGGAGGGGGGTTCAAGTCTTGATCACTAGCTAACCAAATTAAATAAAATGCTTAGTGGAGTTGTGGTCCTTCATGGGTGAGTGAAGACAAAGGGTGTAAGAGTCACATGATCATGCATGGGAGATGAATACAAAGATATCCCTATCTTGCATGTGATGGTGTTTTCTTTTGAAAATTCAAAATAAAGATGGAAGATGCTCTTTAATTTAATTTAGTGCGGGTGTATGCATGGGTTTGGAGTAGAGGGGGAGGGGTGAACAAAAATTTTGACTTATAAACACGAGATGTACGATAACTAAAGTTTACATGAAAAGATTTTGGGCTTCCGGGTCTCTGTTTGACCTAAAACGCTAAAACCGTACGACGTAGGCGAAAAACGTATAAATCACAAGTGAAAGTGAACGTGACCTATGTAACACTTTAAAATGATAAAATAATGCATATAACACGTAGACTAATCCAAGTCCGAAGCCGAAATGCGTCCGATAACGATTTTCAGTTTTACGCGGGACAACTTCTTAGAAAATTACCATATTCAAACATAACGTATAATAGTAAAAAATAATGATCAAAAAAGTTTAAAATATTGACCTGAAATTTACAAGGTGTGACAACTAATAATGGAGATAAAGAGAGTATAGCCTTTTAAAATATAATGCATTTATTTCACCTATAATAATAATAGAAGAAATGCTAGCAAATTCATACAATAGGGTATAAATTGCTAATAATACCAAGAAATGACAAGACACATTCATACTTTAAATAGTATGAATACTACAAGATAAGATAACTAAGAATGTCATAAAAAGACTTTTAAAAACTAAAGCTAGACTTGTTGATTCTTCATTTATAGATAATGGATTTGAGCAAAAGGTTGGTTAAAACATTATTTGGAAGAATTGAAGATGTTTTAAGGATGAGGTAGAGAGGGTGAGGCAATGGTGGAGGTAAGAAGATACTCAAGGTGAGCAAACATTAGGTTTATCTTATCTGTAAGAGTGAAAATGAGATTTCAAGTGTGAAAGCAACAAAGATAATTGACCCCATGATAGTCAAATGTGTTGAAGTAAATAGGGTGACCTATGAGAGGTGGTTGAGGTGGTGGTTGTGGTGAAGGCGGTAAAGGAGTATCAAGAATGTGATGAAGAAGAGTAATTGGGGACAAGGATAGAGTGATATCTAAGGAAGGATGAATTTAGAGTGGAATTGGGTTTGAGGGTCGTGGAGGTGCA
>BQNB010097777.1:0-25313 GCA_026074375.1 Tanacetum coccineum | reverse complement strand
GCGAATAAAAATTTCGAAGCAAACTAATTATCAAATGAAAACTAAAGATTTTCAACAAAAGTAAAAGATGTAAACGTTAATAAAAATCTAAAGTTGATATTAATTATTGCAAAATGGACTCAAATTCAAAACTAAAATAAAAGTGCAGGAATTGAATCTAAAATAAAAGTGCAAAGTTTGACTAATTTGTTTAAAGAGATGTGGCTAAATGAAAGATAGCAAAACACATACTCATACAAACGAGTGTGTGGCTGCAAAAAATGAGATCTACATCATAAAAGAAATCAAATGACAACTTATAATAATAGATTAAAGAATGTTTGTGCTTGTATTTCCTCGAAAAAAAGAAAAAGATAACGGCGCCTACAACTAAATATGTACATCCCTCCATTGAATCCCCAATGTATTTTTTATACCAAAGCACTAGATATCATGACCGTTCACTTCAACTTATTCTCTAAGAAATGCCACGTGTTCAACATCAAGAAGGCTGTTGAATCATATTGTTAGCTAGCACAACTCACACATTCATATTTGGGTTAACTTGGATGTAGAGACGTTGGGCTTCAACTTCGGCTATGGGTATGCTGGGCTCATTTTTACGGGCTTTTTTTTTACTTCAATAATCCTCATTAATGTTCAAAATTTTGCACTTTTGCTATAATGCCTTCGTCTCGTGCCGACGGACATGTAATTTTTTGCTCTTTCTAATGGCATGATGGGGGAATTTTTTTAACTTCGTCTTGATCTCGAAAAACACGCAAACGTCGTCGAATCTTGGCCGAAAGTCGCCGTTTTTGCTTTATTTTCAATCCCTTGTCCTGTAAAACATAAAAACACAAACCAAACATATTTGCAATAATATTTCTCATATTTCATGTTTTTAGTCCGTTTATTAGTGTTTTTCGGGGTACAAATGATGTGTGTTTTAGCACACATCAAATTCCCCCACACTAAGCCATTGCTGGTCCTACACGCAATGTTTATAAAACAAACCTGGAAATAAATAATTTTAGCCCCCTTTTAATTTATGACCCCTCACAATGAAACAAGAACAAAAAAGGTCCATTAAGAAGGTTCAAAAATCATTTAATTCGCAAGCACCCCCGTTTGAACCACTTATTAAATAAAAAATAAAACTAAGATAAAATTTATAAAATTTAAAAAGTTAAAGAACGGGAGTTCGTCATCCTTGACTTTTTACAATCCCCAAACTAAGCTTAAAACGAAATCACAGTCAAATATAAGATTAGATGCTAACACTACTCATAAATGCTAATTGTGTAAGTATAAACTTAACTTTTTGCTCCTATTATTCCTAAATCCTCTAAGTATTTTATTATTATTTTTATTGTTGACAAACAAATTATGTCCTTATTAATATAAAGTAAACCCGGTTTAGACCACAATTAGTTTGAAATCCTTTCCTAAAGAGACGATATGGTGAGAATAAGGTCCACATTAAGGTTCTAATTTCGCATGATTTAGGGGTTATCCTTTTTATTTCATCTGAAACAACTCAACTACGAGTCCAGAGACGGAGGCTTTATTTAGATAACCTCGGAGTCGAAATTTGGCTTTATTATTATTATTATTGCAACATTATTATCCCTCGGTCCTTTAAACAACTGCCACATCGGTATGCGAGCCGACCATGGTCCAGGAGTCTTATTTCGACCTCGGTGATCCTCGACCTTTTTGAAGGCTGCAACATCGGTTGTGAGCCGGCAAGATGCAGCAAACTTTTATCAGTCTCGGATTATTATTCTTACTATGGGCCTTCTTTTGAAGACTGCCACATCGGTTGTGAGCCGGCAAGAGGCAGTAAACTTTTATCAGCCCACAGTTTTTATTACTATTATTATTACCTCCACCCTTTAAACGGCTACCACATCGGTTGTGAGCCGACAAAAGCTAGTGGTCTTATTTCGGCTTCGGTTTATTTCATTATTATTATTATTAGACAAATTTAAAGTCATGTGATCTTTTAACTACCTAGACAATGGTAGCGAGACATCAAAAATCAGTAGCCTATTTCTCCACAACACTAACAAAACCTCAAAGTGTACCTTAATTTCACCAGAAGGAATCTCTACGAAGTGATTTAAACTAAGAATCGCAAAAACCAAAGCAACTTTATTTATTCAACAATTATATAATGTTTATTAAGCTGATGGGAGCAAAAAGCCACAATTAACCTCTATAAGCTCTAAAGAGATCCAACTACTCTATGCTTAGCATCTAACTTATATTCAACTCTATCATTTTTCGCTCTTTGCAAAATTTTAAAGTTAAGCAAACGCTAAGTCTCGAAAGCTAAGGGGAAAGCTAGAGTTTAAAACTCGGTCAAGTCAAAAGCTACCTAGTTCTACGGGCCTACTTATTTCTATATTTTTATATTTTCATCATTTTTTTTTCATTTTTTTTCATTCATTTTTTTTTCATTTTTTTTTCAATATATATATATCATAATAAAACAATAAAATTTTAAAATTTTGGTCAAAACGGGGTTGCGTGGGAACACATATAGGCACAGGTATGATCAATTTCGATAGAAATCCCCCCCACACTTAGAATGGAACATTGGCCTCAATGTTCAAAAATATCGGGTTTTACCCCCACACTTACGAACGAAAAAGGCAAATGCAAAAAATTCCAAGTGTGAAAGGGGAAACAAATATATATATATATATATATATATATATATATATATATATATATATATATATATATATATATATATATATATATATATAAGATCAGGATTGAGGATTCCAAAATAAGCAGAAGATCAAAGACCGGATGATTGGAGGATTGAAAACAAGCACGGGTCTTCACGATCTTAAGGAATCCTGCAAAAACGGCACCACACACCAAAGAAAGAAGCACGCCCCCACACTTGGGCTAAAAAATCACACATTTATTTATTAAGAAAATAGAAAGAAGAAAAGACACGGGTTGCCTCCCGAGAAGCGCTTGTTTTTGTGCGAGTCTCTAGCTTGACTCTCCCCATATCATCGTGATATTAGGGACGAAACATGTGGAAGAGAAAATCTCCATCGGACTTTCATTCAAGATGTTTAGATAAACATTGAAGCACATGAAAGTTCCACTCCGATGAGATACCACCGGCTCAAGAGAATAGCAACTAAAAACAGAGATGCCGGGGTCAAAGATAGTATCTTCACTCCCGGAGGAGAGAAGAAGAAAAGAATCCACCGGATAGGTGAAATAAGGAAGAAAAATTCGGATAACATATGTGAGGGAAAGATAATGGCGATCCTCAAAGGGTAAGCTCACATATGTTGGAGAAAAAAATTTCTCCAGAATCCCGGGGTCAAAAACTTTGTCCTCGGTCATCAGATCATCAATTAGAGCATCGTACAAAATCTTCTTCCATTCATTCTCTTTAGATTCCAAATCAAATAAATCATCATTCTCTTCGAGAGGCGGTTCATCGGTGAACCCCTCGAGAATGGAAGCAACGCTTATCTTAGGAGTAGACGGATCATGGTGAAGTAGAAGCTCAATCTCATCAACGTCGCCACCTGGGTCGAAACATTCATCCTCATTAGCATCGGAAAGAGGTGTGACTAACAAAGCCGGCTCATCAAAGTTAGAAACATAAGAGTCTTTACTCTCGATGTTCTCTAACACCTCATCAAAAAGAGGATTTACGTCACTAGAGATGTATTCGTCATCGAATTCGAAAAGAGGGTTCGAGTAAATTTTAACATTATCTTCCAGAACGTCCTCATCGGATAGTGACTCGTCATCACTAGAGGTAAAATCATCATTTGAATCGAAGAGAGGGTTAGAGAAAGTCACGGATTTTTCCTCAGGAATGTTAATGGGAGAGAAATCATTACACGAAGGTAAATCACAATCACTATCACTCCTGGATGTATCCTCGGACTCACTTGGGATTGGAACAAGGTCCTCAACACTAGACTTTATGAATTTGTCCGATTACTTTTCAGGATAGTGCTAAGCATCTCGATTACTTTTATCATATAAAATAGTGAAAAGTGTTAGGATCACCTGGTCCTGGTGGATGTTGAATACTTTGAAAATTATGTCATGATACACTTCGGTGTCCCGCTGAAAATTATGTTGTGTCAGATTCTCGATTAAATCATATGCTTCTTGACGAGTCTTACGCATGATTTGCATCTTCATCTTCAACTTTTCTAGGTGTTCAATGCAAAATCGGTTTCCGGAACGGTTATCGGAACGATCGGTCCTCCTCTATCGATGAGTGACGGTCGATAAAAATCCTCCATGGTCCGAGGATCATGAGAATGAGAGGAAGAATAGAACATCGTGAAGAATTAAACAATAAAAGAAAAGAAAGAGATAAGAATTAAACGCTTGAGAGGATAACGAAGATTTTTTATTTATTTATTTATTTATTTATATATATATATATAATACTTTTTGGATTTTTAATATTTATATAAAAGAAAATAAAATAAAAATGGAAAATATTTTTGGGTTTTTTATTTAGAAAATAAAATGAAAATATTTTTGGTATTTTAAAATTTTTATATAAAAGAAAATAAAATAAAATAGAAAAAGAAAATATTTTTGGATTTTTATATTTTTATAAGTACAAAAATAAACTTTCAAGATGAAAGGATCTTCAAGGCACTAACTTTAAACACCACATGTCGATCGTACAACTCTCCCCGGCAACGGCGCCAAAAAATGATTCGTCCCGAAAGACTAGTCGAGTAATATAATATAGTAATCACGTCCGATAAAAATTACTTTAGGAAAAGTAATAATAGATCCTCCGGATGTCGTGTCCCAACGAGAGATGAATTTGAAATTCACGAAAGCGTTTCATTTGATCATGAATTCCTTTAATTTGGTTTTGATTTAACACTAAATTTTAAAAACTATTAAACTAGATTATACTAAATAACAAATAAGCTAAACAATTAAAAGAACTATATAAAAATATATGCTTGCTAATTAACGAGGAAAGTTCCTCAAGTGTGAATTAAGGTTTTTGTTAACGAATTAACTTCCTTAGAAAAGATAATTATCTCACAACGTTGATTTATTTTGACAAAAATCTCTTACAAAGATATTAATTACTAGATGTGTCGTTTGACTATTTTTATAGATTTTTCCCTTTAAAACATTCAAACTACAAATTTAAATAATCAAAGATTATTAATTAACAAACCTTTTTACAATCCACACTCAATTTCCAATCCACAAATTACTTAGCAAGCACTAATAAACTACTCACTAATCATAACTATTAAGCTAGTAACAATATAATTAATCAAACATAAACATATTAAAAGGCTAAATAAAATCTAAACTACTTGTTTTTGAAAAGAGAAAGCGGATATAACCGAATGATGAACCGAATTGAATGAAAAATCACCCGATCTAATAAACTTATTTAAAATCTAAAGCTTAAAACTTGATTAATACTTAAATAACGTAAAATTAGTCTAGTAAAGTAGACTTTATCACTAATTAGCTAGATAAATACTTAAAAAGCTTAAAACTTTATATAAGAAATAAGCTTAAAAGACCCTTAAGCTCCACGCCAAAGAGGTAGAATGAGTTTTCATCAACAATAAGACAAGCAAAAGGTTAAGACAAATAAGCAATATGAATAAGCTATAAGCTAAAACTTTAATTTCAAAATATTAAGTATTTTGAAATAGAAAAGTTAAAGCTAGTAGATCTAAATGATTAAGCTATTTCAATAAGACTAAAAAACTAACTTAAAAGGTTTTGGAAAGATAAGATAAAAACATTAAGCTAGAAAAATAAGCAATCAAAAATAAGCTAGAATAAGCTAACTCGAAAAGCTTTAAATCGAAAACACTATAAAATAAGCTAGTCTAAATAAGCTATGGAAGTAGCTAATTAGAATATAAGCTTAAGAGATCGGATCCAAAAATAAGCTATAAGCATGAGCTTATTTGGAAATAAGCTAAAAAGAAATAAGAAAAAGACAAGAGAATAAAGCAAAATAAATAATCTAAAGAAAACACCACCCTTGAAATAAAACTCTTCATTAATAAGCTAAAGAGTTACAATAAGCTAGATCTAATAAGCTTCAATAAGCTTTTACAATAATCCCAAAATAAGCTAAACTATACTACTCCTACTCCTAAACTACACTACAACTACTATGTGTAAAATAAAATAAAATCTAACACCCTTTTTTAGCTTCCTACGCCTAGTTTATAAAGGCCCAAATAGGGGTGGAGGGCATTTTTGTCTTTTCAGGTATCCCACCAATCAAAGCTCCAGATCTAGGGTATAATGGACTTTTTACATTGGATGATTGATTGATTATTAAGCCAATCATTGCCAGCTGCAATATTCCTCTTTGAGCCAATCAAATCATGCCACCTGTCCATCTAGAAGCCTCGGGAATACTCACCTCGTACTGAACCCTTCCTGAACCTTGGACTGATATCTGACCCCCTGCACCTCGTACTGAACCATCTGACATCCGCCATGTGCCACCTTTCCTCTTGTGATTCGTCCAGCCGCCACCACACACCTGCACAGTACTCCGTACCCTAACCTCAGCTAAACTGTAAACTCGTATCACCGAAAAGAAAATAGAAAAAAAAGAGCCACCATCGAACCACCGGTCAACGGCGGTGGTTGTAACACCCCTAATTTGGGTCGCAGCGGAATAAGGGTCCGAGGCGTGTTACTTCTCAGATCAATAACACAAGATATATATAGAACGACCAAAAAGTTGTTTTTTTAAAACTGATACATTGGATTTAACATATGTTTGATACAAATAGCCAGAAGCTTTAACTTGTTCATTGTTATTATTACAAAGATACTGGTTCCATCACATTAGTTTTTCCCAAAACACAATGCAACCAAATCTTTAGCAAGACATCCCAAAACAAAATCACCAATGTATCCTTGGCACCTTATGCTTACTGATCTCCTGAAAAACATTGCTTTAAAACGTCAACAATAATGTTGGTGAATTCATAGGTTTTAGATAAAACATATATTAAAGACCCCAAGATTTCCCATGAGTAAGATAATGACAACAGATGCAGACAATCATATAAATATATTGCGTTGCCCTAGAGCTCATTGACACTGAAGCTCGACATAAAAGAATACCATATAAATGCCTAACATTGCCCGAGATGATGTTCTAACCCGCAACAGTCCTAACGTTCGACATGGTATACGTCGTTATGCCCAGTTTAGCTAAACACCTCGACGGGGGATGTCAAATCCCAATAGATCTATTCATAACATTCGCGTTCACAATCCAGTAATTGACAGTTCATGAGATGGGCTCAACTAGGGTTATCGCAACTTAGGCAACACGTAATCAATAATAAAAACAAAACCACTTGTGACCCAATTATAAAACATTGCATGTTTCTCACCCCAAAAACTTATAAAACAAAATCATGTAAAACGTGGGGCTATGAACTCACCTTGAGTGAGCGTATGTCAAGTATATCACAGATAATGCGTCACGCAAATCGTCAGATGCAACCTATTTAAATTAAGGTCGTATAAGTACTAATCACATTGGGTAATTACTACCATGCATAATTCTATATAGCTAATCACCATCTAAGTGTTTAATAAGTTAAAACGTTTATATTTCCCGTTGTAGTAAAACTGGCGTAACTTTCGCGTTTTAAGCCCGATTTTGACGTTTCTTATGCCCATGCTTTCGTATTAGGACGAGTTATCATAATTTGACATTTTCATATTTTTAGTCCCCTGATGAACAGTACTTTTTACTGTTCACACCAGTTATAAAGTTATTTTTATAGTTTTAGTTATCGTAAAACCCGTAAACGTCGTATTTTATTCGTTATAGCTCCGTTTTTAGCGATTCTTTCGAGCACGTTCTCGTAATTGAAAGTTCTATTTATTTATGAGGTTTACAAAAATAAATGTTTCTGTCATGAACAGTAACTTTTATAAAAATAGTTTTATAAAAGTATTAATTGTCGTAAACTCGCGAAATTCATAACTCATTCGTTATTAATTGAAAATTTTCGTTTCTTATCATTTTGGAATCCTAAAAATATGTGTAATCTGTTAAAAATACTAAACTTGCTGTTTTATATAATTTTTATAAATTGTTTTATAAAAATTCTTTTATAAATCCGTTTATTTATCGTATAACTTGTTTTTACCGTAACTTTTTCGTTATTTATCCGTTTTTCAAGTTTCTTAGCTTTTTGGAATCGTCATGAGACGTACTATTTTATAAAAATATAAAATGGTCAGGTAGTATGTCGAATTAAAACAGAAAGTTAGATGTCTTTCTTGATTCCATATGTAAACTTTGTTTTTATACTTTTCAACTTTTGTAACTTTATTTTATGTACTTTTCAACTAATTAAAATACCACAATTTCTCCACAAGTCTTTATATCATATGTCATACATATATTAGTGTCCATAGTTCCATATATTGTCCAAATGTCCAAATTTATAAGTCCATAATAACACTTATAAACCATAACTTTCTTAAGTAACCTTTAATCACTAGTTTTATACATAACCATTTTTACACAATAACCATGAGTGTACAAGTCTTATCATCCTTTTATAACCTTATAGTACCATCCATATAACATGAATATAGTCCATGAAACAAGATTAACAAGTCATTTGCATTACTTTTACTTGTAACATATTAAGAAACCTTTAAAAACCCTAATTTGTACATGATCATTTTTACACTTAACCAACATGGTATAACACTTATAGATCCATTTTAACATGATATTATCAATATCACAACATATGTAAAAGTGTACAAAATGATTATCATAAGTAAAAACTCTTTTTACATGTTTAAAAGTCCTAAATGGTGATTTTAGCTATATAGAACTCATATATGCATATAATCATGAAATGAAAAGTTAAAGGCTTTTAGATAACCTTATGATGATGTATGATGATGAGAAATATGTGCTAAACCCTTGTTTAGCCTTTAAACCCAAGCTAGCAAGCTATGAAAACCCTAATTCAATATGAAACCCTAATCTTGATTTCTTGCTTCAACACTTGTAAACCCTTAACCAACCCTTGCAAACAACTTAGGACATCTTAGATATGATATGAGAATGTGTGAATAAGTGATAGAAAATTTTTGTATGGATAGTTTATGGGGGGGTTTGATAAATTAGTGTCCCACATTAGCTTATTTCTTCAAAAAACTTCATAAGTGTATAAAAGCAGTAGAGAAACTAGCTTATTTGTCTAATAAGCCTATATTTTTAGTTTAAAAATAGCTTTAAATAGGTTTAAAACTAGCAGAGGAGATAAAAAGTTTTTTTAGATTTGGCTTAAAATGGATTCTACACCCATTTTTTGGTGTTGACAGTTTTTGTGTTCAGGGGGTGTTTGGCCATAGACCTTAAAAATGGTCATAACAGATTTGGCATGTTAAGCCATGAGGTTGGCTTTAGCATAAGAGTTTTAAAGACCATTCAAGCTGTGTTTTAGAAAAGATTTTAGTTGAAAATAGTTTTTTTAAGGTTTTGAATCCTATTGTCCAAAACTGTGAAGTAATTAAAGTTAACTCAACAAGTGCTCATTTGATTAAGCACTTGTGTTTAATTTACGGTTCAAAAAAGGTGTGTTTTATGTCCAAAACATGGCTGTTAAAAAGCCTTTGTCCTTTGACTCATAATTCAAAACCACCAAGCCATTTCTGGTCCACAATTTCATAAGCCTAAAACACTTTTTCATAATCATAATTAAAACAAGCAAAATGAATCTTCAAAAGCTCAAAATTTGGTGCATAAGTCCCTTAGATAGAGTACCTCAATCTGTTAAAGCTCTTTGTATTTTAGAGCTTTTTGACAGCTTAGAAATAAGCTGTCAAATAAGCCCTTGCATTTTGCCTTAAAGTTCCCCTGGTGCAAAGGGGGAACTTTAAGCTCATTGTTCTCAGTCTTTAAGCCAAACTTTGCAAGCCCAGTCCTTTGGCTTATTTTGAAAGCTTATAAGCTCTAGTATAGTTCCTCAAAGTCTCAGCCCTTGATAAGCTTGTTTGGTTGCTTATTTTTAAGCCCAAAGATGCCCTTTGGCTGTTTACACCAACAGTACTAACACCCAAGTTAGTACTGTTGTGGGGTTTAAGCCACACTTTGGCTTATTGAGCTTATCCCATAAGCTCAAATCGTGTCCTAGCCAGTTTTGGGTTAAGTTAGATAGTTAGGTTGCTTATTTTTCCTTTTCTTAGCTTATTTTGCTCAAGTAACTTAGTAAAATTTAGCTTATAGGCTTATTTCATGTTTCTGTCACTTAAGCCCTTTCATTAGCTTATTAGTATAGCTTTTCTTTTCCTTTTAGCTTAGTTAAGTTAGTTTAAGCCTTTTAGCTTAACTTAGTCCTTGGCTCAGCTTATTCAACCATAAGACTTAGAAAAGTTGCCCTTTAAAGCTTCTTAAGCTGCTGTCAACATTAAGCTTATTTTTAAGCTTATTCTTTTGATAAAAGTGAAAAGTCCTTTTGTTAAAGTTGTTAGGAATAAGCCCCTTAGCAACTTTGTAGTTTTGAGTTTTGGCTAAAAAGCAATTTTTTTTATAAGCCAAAGATAAGCCAATAGCGTGGGGTCTCTTTTGTTACATTTTCATAGTGTAGGGTTACCCATTTTCGCTATAGTGTAACTTTCATAAAGTTTGCCCGCCTACCCTTTAGTTTAGAAGTTTACACTTTCTACCCTAGAGTTTTAAAAAAAAAAACAAAAGGGGAAGATACTTGGTCCGGGTGAGCAAGACTCGAACCCGGGACCAAGCAATACATCCCCTTAACTCCCACACACACTACCACTGCGCCCTTGGGTCTTTTTCGTTATAAACCCAAGGGCAAACATATTTAAGGGGGTTTTTCTCCACTTAAAGCTTTTAGGCTGTCAAGCTTATTTTCGGGCTTATTGAATAACCTGGTGGGTGTTTTGGTCTTTGTAGGTAGCTTATAGTGTCTAGAATTTTTTGTAAATTTTTCAGAATTTTTTGTAAACGTTTAATATTTTTTATAATTTAATTTAGTTAAAAGTTTATTTAATTCATAATAAATACAAAAATTATCAAAAAAATATTTTGCTTTTTTAGAAAATTTTCTTTTGTAATCTAGTTTGTAGGAAAAATATAAAATTTTTCGTAGGGTCATTTTTATAACTTTTCATCGTTTAAAGAACGGTCCGGGTGCGGGATTTTGTTTTGACTCGTTTTTGGGTCAAACGAACTCCGTTTTCGGTCTAGTCTTTTTCATTCTTCGTTATTTGACCCGTAGAGTAGTTTAGAAGTGAAAAATTTTCCGTAGGGTTATTTTTAAAGATTTTAGGTTTTCCCCCTTTTGTACGGGATTCGGGGCTTCGTTTTCTAGTTTAATTTCATAATTTTTAGGTTTTTCTTAAACGTTTTAGTCCGTTATTGTTTAATTTGACTTTTTCAACTTCCCGAACCAATTCCTTCCTTCAAACTCAAATCTTCGATCGTATCGATTTACCATTCCAGCCTCGTTGGGGATTTACGACCCGGGAAAGCTCTATACTACTTCTCGGTATCATTGATTGTTGGTTTTTACACTTCTATATATATTTTATATTTTATTATATATTATATATATTTGACGGGTGAATCCGCACGATCAAATTCTTTTTGGCGCCCTGCCAGGGGAGGCTGTGGCCAACCCGTTTATCGTTGCGTTTTGACATCTTTTTTTTGAAATTGTGAATATTTTTCTTTATTATAAAAACATAAAAAAGTACAAAAATAATTTTCATTTCCTTTTTAGTAATAATTTATCTTTAAAAATCCAAAAAAAAAAAATATAAAAAAAAAGAAGAAGAAAATCATAAATAGAAAATCATTGTCCATAAAAAAAGAAAAAAAAATTCACAACTTGTAAAACACCAAAATATAATATCTCAACTGAGGTATTATATAATAAGTTCCGGTGAACTTGTTTGTTCCCCAATTCAACAAAAGAATTTAAAAAACTTACCTTTTGTTCTCTAGACTACGGCTCACCTCGGAAAGTTGAACTAACAGAAATGGTATAATGAGGTAGTTCCTAGAACTACGACCCGAAAGGAGAAATAAGCTTCGCGCTATTCCTACTCCTCCGCTCACCTGTGAGTTTATCTTTTTGAGAGCTACCGTGAAGGTAAGCTGATTATTTGGTTTAAGTGTCCTATTCTCATTTCCGATAAAATCAATTGAGGAATCAATTTTTGAAAAACCCAAAAAAAAAATTGAGTGTAATTTTCCTTTTGTACTCCATTTATGTGCATCGCACTCCGTTCTCAAGCCCGTAGACGTCGACAACCACAAGTTCGACAAACTTCTGTTGAATCATCTAACCTTGAGAAACCTGATAATCCTCCCATAGTTGCGATGGCTGATAATCGTACTATGGCGCAATTGCTCGAAGCACCCACCGAGGGTTACGAGGATGCGATAGTTATTCCTGAAATCACCGCGAATAACTTTGAGATCAAGCATGGTCTTCTGAATCTTGTCCAAAACAAGCAATTTTTTGGCAATGATAAAGAGGACCCACATGCTCACATCCGTTATTTCAACAAGATCACTTCTACAATGGAAGATTCCAACGTAACCAAATTCGTCGGTTTTGTTAAACTTATGCTTTTCCCGTTTTCTCTCGAAGGGGCAGCCCGGATTTGGCTAGAAAAAGAACCCCCTCGGTCGATTGAAACATGGGATGATCTTGTTTCGAAATTTATTAACAAATTCTTCCCGCCCTCTAAAACGACAAATCTCAGAAATGAAATCACGAGATTTCAGCAAAAATTGATGTAGACGTTTTTATGAGCTTGGGATCGTTTTCATGATCTTTTAGGGGATGCCCACATCATGGTTTTTCAGAATTGCATCAGGGCTCGACGATCCATTCTATAACTGCCCTAAATTCAAAATATCAAGATTCATTGAACTCACTGCTGTGGTAACTTCCTTAGACAAAATCCCGAGAATGTTTAAAAAATTATCGAGGCAAGTCTAAGGTACGTCAAGCAAGAAACAAAGCTGTTGTAGCTAAAAATGAAACCAGCCTTCCACCCAAGCGTCTCATCTGTGTGCTGAACTCAAAGACATGGTTCGGGCACTAATTCAAGATAGAAAGAACCAAACCCCAGCTTCCGCCCCCGTAAAAGCGGTTGAACAAAGTTGTGTAACTTGTGGGGGAGGTCATTCTTATCAAAACTGTCCAGCCACTAATAGCAACATTTACCATGATAATATCCAAGAGTATGTGTCCCAGGCCGCTGCGGCCAATTTCAACCAAGCTAATTCTGGTTATCGACCTCCGATGGTCTCAAACCAAATTCGACCTCCTGGTTTTCCTCCCATTCAGAATCCTCATGCAAATAATCAAAACAATTTCAATCGAGGAAATAACTTCAATCAAAACAGAGGAACAATATCAAACCAAGGTTAGATTTATCGACCTCCGGTTCATCAACCAGTAGTTAATCAACCAGTAGCTCATCAAGGACCTGCTCCTCAGACACACGGTGTGTCAAAAACAGATTTTGAAAGATATGTCACAGCCAATGATGCAGTGTTGAGAAACATGCAAAACCAAGGTCAAAACCTGCAATCCCAAATGGCAAATTTGACTGACATGCTTTCAAAATTTGTTACTGCTAATACAGCTTCTACTTCCGGTTCTGGAACTCTTCCTGGTAACACTGTTACCAACCCAAAGGAAGATTTAAAAGGTATCACTACCCGAAAAATGGTTTTTACCATTCCAAGACCAAAGCAGTTAATCAAGATGTCGAGGTGACAAAGGACACGTCCTGGAATGTGCTTAATTACACATACCTTTTTTCATTAAAACGACTAAATACTAAAAACCATACGAACTGCAAAGATATGTTTGTTTTACACTTGTGTTGTGCAGGAAAAGGATATCACACCAAAAGACAGAAAACAAAGAAAAAAATGACAAAACCAGAACACGGAATGGAAAAGCTGTAAAGGACAAGGCCAAAGCAATGCCAAAGATCAGATAAGTCAAAGTCAAGTCAAACAACAAATCAACAGTCAAACCGGAGCCGTAATTGAAGAATACTATTGGATGCAATCTTAACCCATCTGATGGGCCGGGAAAGCCCAATAGTATATTATTGAAGACTGTGAAGACCAAATGGGCCCTCAATCAATGACAACAGCCCATTTGTGTGCAATTGACAGAGACTATGAAGACTTTGAAGGCCCAATCCTAGCCCTTGAACAAACCAATCTCAGCCAGTGTACACACAAAACCCACCCAAACCTTATTGGGCCTTAAAAAGCCCAATAACACAAGCCTGAACCTTATTGGGCCCAAACACACCCAGTTGGGCCCAGTACAAGCCCACAAATCCTTATTGGGCCCAGTACAAGCCCACAAATCCTTATTGGGCCCAAACAAAACCCAGCTGGGCCCAATATCAAACCCAAGCCCAATAAAGGCCCAAAACTTCCTTTTGTAAAACATAGGGACTAAAAATGTAATTTTTGATAGATGTTATGAAGGTGAGATTACCCTTCGTGTTGGCAAGGAGGCCATCACATTCAATCTGGACCAAACTTCAAGATACACAGCTGATTACAACCATATGACGGTAAACAAAATCGACGTCATTGATATGGCTTGTGATGAGTATTCTCAAGAGGTCCTAGGATTTTCAAACGTGATCGCGAGTGGCAATCCCACTCCATATTTTGAGCCTATTGTTTCTACTGCTTCTCCAACTCTCACTCCTTTCGGGGATAGTGATTTTCTTTTATTTGAAGAAGCAGATTCGTTTCTTGCTCTAGAAGATGATCCAACTTCATCTGAAGTTGATCCAACTTATCAGGATCCTGAGGGGGACATCCTGCTTCTAGAAGCAATTTTGAACAGTAAACCACCACCCCCCTCCCAAATCAAGAACAATATCTGCCTGGAGTTAGGAAAGAACTCAAACTCTGTGAAGCTAAAACCGTTGAATCTTCCGTTGATGAACCTCCCGAGGTTGAACTCAAGGAACTGCCACCCCATCTTGAATACGCATTTTTAGAAGGTGACGACAAGTTGCCTGTCATAATTGCTAAAGACTTAAAAGATGAGGAAAAGGCAGCTCTACTCAAGGTTCTCAAGTCCCACAAGCGAGCCATCGCTTGGAAACTCTCCGATATAAAGGGTGTTAACCCAGAATGTGTACTCACAAAATCTAATGGAAGAGGGATCCGAACCATCCGTCAAAGGTCCCAAGAAGGGTAAACCCAAAAATCCACGACGTTATCAAGAAGAGGATGAAAACTCCTTGATGCTGATTAATTTTACCCCATCTCTGACAGCCCATGGGTGAGCCGGTACACTGTGTACTAATAAAGGAGGCATTAACTGTCCATCACGAATGATGAAAATGAACTAAATTCCTCACTCGATAGGTCACGGGATGGCGAGTATGTATTGATACAAAAGCTTAATTGAAGCCACCCGGAAAGATCACTGTCCCATTGCCCTTACATGGTACCAAATGCTCGAAAGCTAGCAGGAAAAAAAACTGAATGTTTCCTCGATGGCTTATCGGGTTAATTTTCAGATCCCATTGACCCATAAGAACAAGAAAAGACAACCTTTAACTTGCCCATACGGAACTTTCGGCCTATCGTCGCAAGCCCTTTGGCTATGCAATGCCCGGGACATTTCCAAAGATGTATGATGGCAATCTTCCACGATATGATTGAAAAAACGATGGAAAGTATTATGGATGACTTTTCTCTTCATGGGACTCTTTTCTCTACGTGCCTATCCCATTTGGAAAAGATGTTGAAGCGGTGTGAAGACACCAATTTGTCTTTAAACTGGGAGAAGAGCCATTTTATGGTGAAGGAAGGCATTGTTCTCGGACACAAAATTTCTAAGTCGGGACTTGAGGTTGATAGAGCTAAGGTCGAAGTAATAGCTAAACTCTTCATCACACTACTGCAAAGGTGTCGTAGTTACCTTGGGCACCGGTTTTTACCGACGATTTATTCAGGACTTTTCAAAAATTGCCCGTCCTATGACTCACTTGCTTGAAAAAGAGACTCCATTTTTCTTCTCAGAAGAGTGTATCGAATCCTTTAATACACTCAAAAGAAAATTGACTGAGGCTCCGATCTTAATTGCTCCCGACTGGGACTTGCCCTTTGAACTAATGTGTGATGCAAGCGACTTTGCAATTGGGGCAGTCCTCGGGCAAAGAAAAAACAAGCATTTTCAACCTATACACTATGCTAGCAAGACTATGAACGAGGCTCAAACTCACTACACTACTACCGAAAAGACTTACTTGCCGTAGTGTATGCCTTTGAGAAATTCCGGTCATATCTTGTTATGTCCAAAAGCATAGTGTATACTGACCATTCTGCCATCAAGTATCTCTTTGCCAAGAAGGATGCTAAGGCAAGACTCATGCGGTGGATCCTATTGCTCCAAGAATTTGATATTGAAATTCGAGACAAAAAAGGAGCTGAGAATCTCGCCGCCGATCATCTGTCCAGACTTGAAAACCCTCATCAAGACAAACTCGAGAACAAAGAAATCAATGAAGCATTTCCTCTCGAAACTTCGTGTTTCGTTGCTCTTCAAGATCAAAGTACCTCCGATGGTTTGCAGGGATTTTTCAAACTACCATGCAGGGAAATTCGTTTATCATGGGAATACATCCCAACAAAAAAATTAAATTCCTTCAAGGATTTCAAACATTATTTTGGGATGATCCTTCCTTTTAAGATCTGTGTTGATACAAGTGATAAGACGTTGTGTTTCTGGGCAAGACGACTTTAGACATTCTCAAAGTTTTTTTGCCACAGTGGACCCACTGGGGGACACTATGGTCCAATTACACAGCAAGAAAGGTCTTTGACACAGGGATTCTATGCCCACTTCACAAGGATTACCCAGACTTTGTCACCCGTATGTGACATTTGTCAACGTCAAGAAAAATTAACGCAACGTGATGAGATGCCAAAACTCCATCCAAGAGTTTGCGAAAGTCTTTGACATCTGGGCATTGATTTTATGGGCCGTTCCCAGTCTTCAGAAGGAACAAGTACAAACTCGTGGCTGTTGACTACTGTCAAAATGGGTTGAAAGCAAAAGCGCTCCCCACCAAATGATGCCCGATTGTTGCAATATTTACAAACCTCTCTTTCTCGATTGGTGCCCCCCTAAGCTATCATAAGTGATCGCGGAACACACTTTGCAATGACCAGTTTACAAAGGTTATGCGTAAGTATGAGTCACTTCATCTTCTCTCCACCGCGTACACCCACAAACCCAGTGGGCAAGTTGAGGTGTCAAATCGTTGGGTTAAAACGTAATTCTTGAGAGAACCGTGGGAGAAAATCGGCCTCCTGGCGGACAAACTAGATGATGCTCTATGGGCCTTCCGCACAGCTTACAAAACACCCATCGGGTGCACTCCATATAAGCTTGTGTATGGAAAGGCATGTCATCTACCGATCGAGTTAGAGCACAAAGCCTACTGGGCCCTCAAGCATACAAATTTTGATGTTCAAACTGCGGGTGATCACAGGAAAGTTCAACTGAATGAACTAAATGAACTTCGTGATCAAGCCTACGAAAACTCTTTAATCTATAAAGAGAAAACCAAGAGGATCCATGATGCTAAGATTAAAAACCGCGTTTTCAACGTTGGTGATCGTGTTCTCCTTTTCAACTCTAGACTGAAGATTTTCTCGGGCAAATTGAAATCCCGTTGGTCCGGACCATTCACCATTGTCCAAGTTTTTCCTTATGGCACCGTCGAGTTATCTCAAAACTCCGGGCCCAACTTTAAAGTGAATGGTCATCGTATAAAACACTACTTTGGAGGGGACATACCAGCCGAGGTTGTCCCGGATTTCCAGACGTTCCCCATGGACTAATAAATTTGGGGGACGGGTCAAGCATAGCGACCTTAAACAAGCGCTTCGTGGGAGGCACCCCATGCTTATCAGTAGTAGTAATAAATAAGTGTTTTTGTGTGAGGAGGCTTAATTTTTCCATACTCGTGTTTTTGGTCCATGTTTTGTGTTGGCTTAGTGTTTATGCCAGGATTTTCTCGGTTTGTGAAGACTCTCGGCTCACAGTAATCCACATGATTTCCACATCCTCAGCTCATTTTGGAAATCCGGTATCCAAATCTTATCGCCTAACGTTTTAGCTTTTTGCACACATTCATAAACGCCTTAGATTTGCTTAGGAAACCCCTTTGAAACATCGAGGACGATGTTTAGTGTCTAGAATGGGGGGGGATCTTCGATTTAAATTACTCCTAGCAGTCTTTGTTATCACGCAATCCCGTTCTACCACCAAATTTTTGCAAAAATTCCAAAAAAAAATTGAAAAATTTAAAAATATAAATCAAAAATAAAATAAGTGTTTTGTCACATTTTGACTCCTAATGGGTAGAATGAGAATAATTTTGACTCGATTCGGGCGTGTTGAGCCCTACTAGTTCCTCAACTTACCGCTGTAGGCTAAGCTTTCACGAATTTCGATTGCTTCGAATTTTAAAAAGGGTGAAAGGAACAAGAAGTGATAAGAGTTAAATATAAGTTATGTGCTGATCAAGATTCTTCTAAACTTATATGCTTAACTTGTGCTTTTTTCTCCCCATTAGCTCTAAATCCACCTAAATACATGACGTGCTCAATTCAAATCAACTAAGTCAATCAATGTTTTAGAAAAAGCTTCAAATTTTGTAACTTGATTCTTTAAAGCAAGATTTTTCTGTTCATAATGATTCGGAAGTTAAAATGCCCAAAGCAGCATGAATGAAGTATGAATGCAAAAATGCATTGAATATTGAAATATGCAATAAGCATACATTTGATTATATGGAACAAGTAAAAGATGTGTCGTGAAATCCAATCCGCTAACCACGGGGTGGGGTTCAAACAAGACATCATTACTTCTAAGGATTTGGTGGTTTGTGATATCTCACCAGTAATGCGTGGTCTAGGGTGAGTGGTACAAACTAAGACACCTATCCTTAGCCATTTAAGGAGAAGGTGTTGATGTTGATTTCCCCATACGCTAGCACGGGTGGGTTTTCAAACTAATAACATCGACCGTTGGATTGTGATATCCTACTAGGGAGCGAGGCCTAGGTAGGTGTTCAAACTAAGCAACGCATTCCTAGCTTTTAAGAACTTATGAATTATAATTGATGAGAGATAGATGGAAAAAAAGTTCTACATTTAAAATCCTAGTTTCATTAAAATCAAGTACAAGGTCCTAATAAGTGTTGCTTTGAGTCATGAATCATCTTGAATCACGACTATGGAAATAAAATATCTAAGTTGAGTTGAAATGAGTACACACACTTTAAATCATATATCCATGGCTGGGACTAAAAGTTCTCACAAGTCAAAGTATGAAGTGCTAGCATTTAGACTTATTTTGACAAATGTTCTTGTATTAATTGCTTGTTTTGGGAAAACTAGTGAAAAATCGGGGAACGATGAATTTATCCTTCAGGACATCCGTAAATTATTCTATGGCTTTTTCTCATTCCTAGTGATCCCCAATGGTGATGTAAATAACAGGAAGTCAAACAGGTAGTCGAGAAAAGAAAAAGGAAAATCCAAAAATATTAGGGATAGTTAGTGTATAGATAAAAAAATGGTGAAAACGGGACTTGTCGAAACTATTGATTCTTTAGTTCCCCTTGACAAACGCTTAGCTACTTTTCTAGGTTATTAGTCGAGGGGGATTGAGATTCTTAGTTTTCGTAAATGTTTACTTCATAACATTGCGTGAGGACACGGCAATACCTTAGTATGGGGGATTTTGGTATGTGTTTAATTACACATACCTTTTACCTTTAAAAACAAGCTAAAATAACCAAAAACGGACTTAAAATGCCAAATATATGCTTGTTTTGCTAAATGTATTGTGCAGGAACGGATAACCAAGAAAAGGACGAAAAACGAAGCCAAAACGACAAAACCGGACTCGGAATGGAAAAGCAAAACGGGAGACAATTCAAAGTCAAGCCCAAGCCTGAAAGTCAACCCAAGTCAACCCCGACAAATCCAAAAGTCAACATGTGAAGAAATATAAGTTTAGGGACTAAAATTGTAAATCCCTAAACTTATATTTAAAGAAGAAAAGAGAAAAATGAAGACAAGGGCCCAAGCTGCCAATTTGGCAAAGTTTAACTCCAAGGGCCAAAACTGCCAAAGCTACTAAGTTATAGCACGCAAGGACGAGTGATGCAATATGACTTATCACTTTGGAGGACTTGTTTTGCCAAATCCCAAAACTTTCAATCACACAAGGACGTGTGGTGCAAGAACTACACACACCATGAGGGGCCTAACTTGCCAAGTACACAAACCTTCACCCCACAGTTTAAACCACTGTTTATCTTCCCCAATGTTTCCCGCCAATACCCAATCCCAAAACCCATTCACGGGTTTCTCTCTTTTTCACCCTTTTACCCTGCAACACCTACACAATTCAGTGGATAAAACCCTCACCTCACCTCCACTAACCCCCTCATCACATGATACATCCACGTTGGCAATCCATGGCACCACAACACACATCAAGGGCTGTGATGATTTGGTTAGGGCTCCAAGGCAGGATTAAGGGTCAAGATTGGTTTTTGGTTTGCTCTCACCAAACAAACACAACAAACACAATGCAAAGAAGCGGGACATCTATAAAAGAGAAAGAAAGATGAATAGTGAGGAGTTAGTGAGTAGTTTTAATTTTCAGTTTGTAATTTTCCTTATTTTTTAAGCACTTTCTTTTAAGTTTTTCAAAGTCAGCTTTAAGCACTTGTACTTTTCATCTCTAAGCTTGTACTTTACTATTTTAAGTAATAAACTTCAGTTTTTTTTTACTTTAAGTTTCAATCGTGTTCCTTTTCCAAATTTAAGCTGTTTTTACTCTAAAAAGCACTAATCAGCTCTTTGACTTTATACTTGTTAATAAGCTTCAAATTTCAGTTAAAAATTTGTTAAAAGTCATTTAACTTACTTTTTTGTCCAATTAAATCAAATCATGATCACTGAGTTCATTGGATTCAGTTTGGTATAACAAGGAGGTAATAAGCTCTTAGACGCTTATTAAGCTTTTAAGCTGTTTTAAGGCTGAAGGTAGCCGTTATGGAACTTGAATTAAGGCTGCTCATATCAGAAAGAGCACCTTGTAGCCTGAGACTGACAAAGATTCAAGGTTACAATGCTTTAAATTTCATTTCAGCTTAATATTAGCTTAAGACATTTGCTTATTCCTATTCAATCTTGTTCAATTCTCTTCAAACATGTTTGTTTAGGCTTTATCTCTAGCTGTTTTAATTTTCATTAGTTAAAATTTGTGTAGTCTAAATTTCTCTTTTAATTCTGTCATTTAGTGTTATTAAGCTAGGAGAGTAATTAGCTTATTACTACTAATAAGCTGTTGTTTTTAGTGGTCAATTAGTTTTAATAGGTTAGATTAAGTAAGAGTAGATAAAAGGTTTTAGCTGATTTAGTGTTAAAATAGATTTTAATGTCATTTTAGTTTTGACAGTTTAAGTAAAGGAGTGTTTGGTTTTAGGTGGATTTGACTTTTAAAGTCAATAATACCCTGTCAAAACTCTTCATTCAGTTGTGTTAGGGTACAATATCAAGGTTTAAGTAAGTTTTAAAAGTTAGTGAAAGCAATTCAAAATTTAGAGCTTAAGAACTTCTTCTTTGCACCAGGACAGGTTTATTGAGCAAGTGATCTTAGGATTTTGTGTTTTATAGCTTTCTATCTATTGTTCAATAGTTGTTTGTCAATAATAAACTTAGATGCATTTTGGTGAAGTGATTTATAATCTCTAATTCCTTGAACCTTAGCCTCACCTTAGTCTTGTAGCCAATGCATCAGCAAACAACAGTTTATACTGCTGTTGTTTCCCAATTTTCTAGACACTTTAGGATTGAAATTAGGATGAAACTGATAGGATTAAGATCATTAATAGTTCTCCACTAGCTTAATCTAGATAAGTTTTTAAATTTCAAGTTTAAGCTTTTAGGCTAGCTTAAATTTTCCTTCAAAAGTAGCTTAAGTAGTAGTTAGGATACTAGCTTATTACTTTTAGACTCTTTAAGTTTTAGTTGTTTTTATCAAATTCCTTTTATCCAGGTTTGTTCAACAATCATAGGAAAGCTTATTTCCAAAATCTTAGTTTCCTAGGAAATTGGAAAATTTATTAGTTAGCTAATTAGAGAATAGCTTAAAAAACATTTATAAGCTTAAACTTGCACTTTTCATTAATTTCTTGTAAGGCGTGTTCCTTTAAGCTATATCTCATATTAGATAACACCTAGTATACATCACAAGCATCTTATAGCAACTTTTGGAATTTATTTTCATTTAGTATTAAGCTAGGAATAAGCTAAAATCTAGAAAACCAAGTTAAGCTCTAGTTTCTGTTGTGCAGTTTAAAAAGCTAGTTTTTTAGCTTATCTAGTTGTTAAAAGCTCAAAGTGCCTTTATTAAAGTTGTAGAGATTAAGCTCTTTAATAACTTTGTAGTTTTAAGTTTTTGCTTATTTTCACTTTTTAATAAGCTAAAAATAAGCAATATCGTAGGGTTTGTTTTGTATTTTTGTAATAGTTAAGGGGTACACGTTTTAACTAAAGTGTAAATTTCCAATAGTTAACCCGCCTACCCTTTACTTTAGTCTTTTACAATATCTACCCTGTTCTTTCTAGAATAATAAATAGTTTTAATTTTACTGTTATTAGTTAAATAAAAATTAGTTTAGTTTTTTAATTGTTAAAATTAGGACTAATTATTTAAAAAAATTCGGGGCTTTTCGTTCACTAAGTTTTCTGCACCTTTCATAGTTAAAAACCATTTTTCCTTTATTTTCAATTCAGCTTGATTTTGATAGAATTTAAAATAGATTTTAGTTATTTCTTTTCTTAAATAAATCACAAGAAAATAGAAAAATAGTTGAAAATTTTTAATTCTTTTTGTAATATTTTTCTTTTTCAGTCTACTATTTTTGAAAAATAAAAATAGAATTTTAGTTTTAATTTTTAGAAAAAGTTTATTTTTAGTTAATGTCCTTTTCTTAAAAAATCAAATAGAAAATTCAAAAATAGTTAAAAAATTCTAATTCTTTTTCCTAAAATTTTCTTTTTAAATTTGTGATTTTTAGGAAGAAAATTTGTTAAAAGTAGTGCTTTAGATTTTAAATTTCAGTTTTAGCTCACGTTTGTGATTTTCGTGTATTAAAATTTCGTGCTAGTTAATCGTTTTTAGTTTGTGTAAGTGTAAAAATCCAAATTTTCAAACTCCAATCTTCCGACTGTATCGATTTTCCAGCACAGCCTCGTTGGGGATAAACGACCCGGGGGGGTGAAAAACCTTGTTTGATAATATTGCTTTCTTATTATTCCGCTGCGTGTTCAATATTATCTGTAAAACGATCCTAGATGGCCTAAACGATTTTCAACACTTTCCAAAGAGATTGATTTGTCATAAAGATAAGCATCGATTTCTTCCAAAGTAAATTCAGAAGTAAATGGCTCAGACGTTAAAGTGGGATTGCCACTTGAAAAATCATCATTAGGAAATCCTAACAATTCCGGAACATACTCCTCACAAATTTAATCAATGATGTCAATTCGGTTTACCGATTTGTCATTCGTAGAGGAATATTTCATGGTTTGGTCTAAATTGAAAGTGACGGCTTCGTTGTCAACACGGAGGGTAATTTCTCCTTCGTAAAC
Source organism: Tanacetum coccineum (assembly GCA_026074375.1). Classification (NCBI taxonomy): domain Eukaryota; kingdom Viridiplantae; phylum Streptophyta; class Magnoliopsida; order Asterales; family Asteraceae; genus Tanacetum; species Tanacetum coccineum. The sequence continues at coordinate 1,543 of BQNB010097777.1, read as the reverse complement.
ATCAATTAAGGTACGACCGGTTTTCAAAAATGACCTTCCAAGTATAAGAGGTACTCAGGGATCAGCTTCGAAATCTACAACTATGAAATTGGCGAAAAAGTGGAATTTTCCAACTTTAACGTAGACGTCTTCGGCTAAACCCTTAGGGTAAGTTATGGATCGGTCCGCTAACTCTAAAGTCATTCGAGTCGGTAAAAGTTCGGGCAAAGGCGTAGCATATCTCCATTCTCGGGAATTCACAAGGAATAAGAAATTTACCCGGATCTCCTAGCTTTTCGGGAAGCTTTTTAAGGAGCATTGCCGAGCAATTCTCGTTCAATGGAATTTTCACTAATTCGAGCAACTTTTCTTTATTCATTAACAAATCCCTAATCGTAGGAGCAAATCTCGGCATTAAAAACAAAGCATCCGCAAAACTTATATCAAAACGCAAATCTTGAAACATTTGAAAAATCTTTTCTTTTTGGTATGAAGCTTTTTCTCGATTCTTTTGATTGTCTCGTCTTGAAGGGTAAGGAATATTTGCCTTAGGTACCGTCTTTGGAATCTCGGGTTCCGGAATCGGAGTCGATTTTGGTAAAGTCTCGGGTTCCGGTATTGGCTTAGAGATAACCGGAGGTGGGATTTGAGCGGTACTTCCTTGGAAATCATTTTGCTCCTCATCCGTTATTTCCTCGGTCTCTCGTTCCACTACCTTTTTCGGGGAAGGTTTAGTTGGATTCGAGGGTCCCTCGTAAGCTACACCACTTCGGGTAGTGATCGCTTTCATCTCGCCCTTCGGGTTAGGAATCGTATTACTCGGAAGAGTACCCGAAGGTGAGGTTTGGGCTTGAAAGAAACTACTTAACATGGTTTGAAGATTATTCTGCAACGTGTTTTGAAAAGCATTATTTTGACTCATCAAAGCGGTTTGTTGATTCTTGATGGTAGTTTGAATCTCATTCTTTAACTCTCCTTTCATCGAAGTTATTTGGTATTGCAAATTCCTAATTGTTTGTTCATTAGACTTTTTGTAATTCGAAAAATCATTTGAAAAATCGTTCACTTGATTATTAGGCACTTGAAACGGTTGATTTTGAAACCCTTGGTTTTGAAAATTCGAAGCATGGTTAACTTGATTTTGAAAATTGTTCCCTCGATTGAAATTATTCCCTTGACCTTGATTGTTATAATTCCTATTTTGACATTTGATTACTAACTCGATTTGGTGGAGCTTGTTGATTATAAGTTCCCGTGGTTGCACAAACATTTTGGTTATTATCGGTAGCCGGACAATTATACCATGGACAACAACCTTTTTAGAAACAATCTCGACTAAGGTCGAAAGTTGATCCGCAAGTTTGTCAATTCGTTCATCCGTTTTGCAAACATTTTCCTTAGAATTAACCCTAAAAGCATTTGTTTTGTTTCTTGAATAACGCACTTTTTCTTAAGGTGAGTGGTTTTTGAAGGGGGGAAAAATTGGGTAACGAACTTGGTTACGAGATCGTCCCAAGTCAAAATTGAATTCGGAGGTTCTTTCTCATACCAAGTTTTAGCGGTC
>BQNB010097776.1:9651-25313 GCA_026074375.1 Tanacetum coccineum | reverse complement strand
ACTAACCGATTTGGTGACGACTTTTAATACTGTTAGTGACGAAAACTGTTCTGTCACTATAGGTGGTTTTTCTTGTAGTGATGACAACTTGACCCTTATAGTGTCGGGTTGCGACTCACTTTTTCCAAATCCAAAACTTGAATCTATCTGACACGACAACCCGATAACACCCTTATTTAGTTATTTCTTTTTGTATATTTCATGGTTGAATGGTTGAAACATAAAAGCTACTCGTCTTGATCCGTTACCTAACCCGCATGACCCACCTATTTTGTCACCTAAAATGATTTTTAGGATTTGCTTATAAAAACTATGAGGATAAATTTAGCTAACCTGCTATCCCAGAACTTCATACTCATAATCCAAGCTGATTTACAACTTCAACACATTGATCCCATATGCCAATATTATTAACACTATTTGACAACGAAGACCGTGAAAAGTGAAAACATAAAACAGGTCACCAAAGTGGAAGAATTTTTGGTCGATAAATAAGTCGATATAGTGAATTACTTGCCCATTAGAAATTCAAGCAAAAGAAAATATGAACGTTTAGGATCCTTCTTATTGAAACAAAAGATACCAAATGCTCTAAGGACCACATTGCTCTCTCACTTAGGTATGCTAAAAAAATTCTATGAAAATGTACCAATTCCACCCTTTGCGAGAATGATACACTTTGCATTTACAGATGCTAAACCGGTAATGTTATTAGCAAAAAAAATAAAAATTACCAGGATACATTATAAAAGTGATAAAAGTCTTACATGTTGAAGCAGCCTTAGCCTTGGCTCCTACAACCACCAAATAAATCAAAGCAAGAGTGAGATTCATAAACTTATCAGGAATATGTTTTTAAATGTGATTCCTCATTGTTCTTTTCTCAATTTGGTGCTCATTAGTTTTAGCTGCAACTTTCCAAATGAAGTAACTGATCGCTTTTCCAAGTGCTTAAGTTAAAGCGCTTAAAACTAATCGCTAGTTTAAAATGCTTATAACTAACAGCTTAAATTCATGCTTGTCACTCAGTGTTTACATTAAAATGTTTATATCTTATTGCTTAGTATAAAATACTTCAAACAAACTGTTTAACTTACCGCATATCTTAAAGTGTTGATTCCATCTTATATATGTATACAAAACGCACAAACACTTTTACACAAAATCTGAAACGTACATAATCAAGAGTTAAATAGTGCTTGGATATAATATATATAAATTTAATAATACCATAGTTTTAGTTAGAAATGTACACCACTTTTTTACTAAGCTATCATCCATATTCATCTTCAAAAACTTGCAGTAGATCACCAATAAATGTTATATGTTGATGTATTCCTGCATTATCAACATTGTAAAATATTATTTATTTTCATATCGTTGTTTCTAGACAATTATATAACTTAATTATATTTGCCCATGTAGAATAAGCTCATTGATGAACTCGTTGTAGTACTGTAATCACTTCTCATTAATGGACCCTCTTCCATAAACAATAACTTCAATAGCTATATCACTTAGAGTGTGTGGTTGTTTTTCTAGATACATATATCTATCACACCTATTAGTCGTAATTACCCTAATCTTTGAAAACATAGCTAAACATACTACACAACTAAAGATACAAACTTGAATTATTACTTCTAAATGATATTAACAAATGTAAAACACAAACCTCCAATTCGAATAAACTTTTAGCCACAACAATCAATAAATTTTCAACTAACTGCTAAACAACAAACGGATATACAAAATCAAATTCGAATTTATCAATTAGCTGCAAAAAAGAAACTAACAATAAGTACATCTAATTAGTGAATTAAGTCAATCAATTAACTTAAAAAAGAAAAAAAATTGAGCAAATCGAATTATTAGATTATTACCTGAAATTTAACAATCGAACACACACACTAACATTCAAGGTTATAGACGACATAAGTTTTAGGAATTAGGGTTCTAAACTGAGAGATGGGGGTGTACAGATATTTCGGTTAAAGAGGGGAATAAGGAGACAGTGGTTAATCAAAATCGTCGATAGTTGATCAACTGTTGCTTCAGTTGTTTTAGTTTAGGGTTTTTGTGTATTAATGGTTATGGAAGAAAAAGGATCATGCGAGGAAGTTGGGAAAACAAATGTTTCTTTTCTTTTCTTAACTTACTAGTTATAATACCCGTGCACGCACGGGGTTTTTTCAAAGTTTTTAATTAACGTATTTTTATTTATTAAAAAATAAATATGTTATTTTTTTAAGTTAATGTTTTTAATTTTTGGTTTATAATTATATTTTAAGAATAACTTCATATATCACCATATTTTTGTGATTAATTTCATAATATGCCCAAAGTATAAACATTAAATGCACAATGTACGATGTTTTTAATACATGTTTGGGTAAATATGAAATTTTCAACTAAAAGGAGGGGAGATATGAAATTACTCGTATTTTTTACGTACATGATAAGGGTACATATATAGTATTTTCATACACATGGTCATTTTTAGCAATAATAGTGGTGTGTATGCTTTGTATTTATGAGTTAATGATCGCTCCTGCAATATTCATGCATAATCTCTCTAAGAATGCAATCTTTTATATAATATTGAGTTGTCCTCTTAAAAGAAGAGACTGGCTAGAGATCTCTTTATCAAAATCTTTGGAACAAATGGTTGCCCTTGAAAATGGGTGTTTTTTTGTGGAAACTAATACTAATTAAGAATGCCATTGCTGTTGATAGCAGTTTTCCCAGGTTTGGAATTCATTTTGCCTCCAAATGTGTTTGCTGTTCCTCTCCTTGCATAGAAAGAGTGGATCACCTCTCTCAAAGTGATATTGCTAGGATAGATAATAGGGTCTCATTTCTCTCTCAGTCTGCACTTGTAGCTTTCTCGAGCACTGCTGAAGTCTGGGCGTACTCCTCGAGATGATGGGTATCAAATCTTGCCTTGGCCACTGCACCCAGCCTGGCATGAACCCATCTCAGATCAAACCCAAAGCACCCCTCCATATCTCGAACGGTCTTCAAAGACATCAGCTGGTACCTCCCCCATTACATAAGCAAAAAGTTTGAAGATTATTGGGAAAAGCATGTCTACCACGTATCCTCGAAGTTCTCTTCTCTGGGGTTGGAAAACCTTTTCCTTTCCTTGTGCAGTACCTCCCAACAAGATTGATCCCTTTGGATCTTGGTCCAGTGCCTTTAGATAGTCATCTTCCTCCACTGCACGAGCCAGACCTTGTACGGGCTTTTCCTTTGAGTGGACAGGCTTGAGCAAAGGTTGGAAGATCCTGCCCAGGGGGAGAAGTCTCAATGGGATGCATTTGCAGAGAGAAATAGAGATGCCGCTGCTACCAAAGGTGCACCCCGACAAAGCTACACTGCCTGAGGAATCATCCCATTTTCTCATATGAAGTCTATTAGCGGTGCTATTTACTATTCTTTCTAGTTCTGACTTGGCCCGGGCCTAAGTGAAAGTGAAGTGGTGGGCCTACCCATCCCAACCAGGGGTATGCTGGGATTCGCGAAGAGCAGCACCTTACGATGTTCATGGCCAATTGGATCCTGACGTACCAGTAGGTACCAGAGGAGATCGCTATGATCGTTACTGTATTCGTATCGAAGAGACGGAGTATCACTTTAATAAAACATATATCACGGTAACAAACTCACTCAATCATCCTAGTAAATGTGAATGCGATACAAACATAACAAAAGAATCACATACATTCACGCGGGTGCGGGTGCGTCCCATTTCGCGTGCTTACGCAAAATTTCCCAAGCATCTTCTTGAGCAAACGTGCTATTTTTATTCTCGTCACGATAAGCCGCCCGAGCTGGTTTCATAACAACTAACTCGCTTTCACCACTTTTTGTCAAACGTGAGCACCGTTCTATAGAGCTTGCGTTGAAACATTTTGGACAATATGGTTACAACTATTCCATTTGCTTGACAACATATCCTTAGTACGTTTTTGAAAATTCAACCTATTGAACTCGTTCAAAACCCGATACCAAAAAGTAACCTTCGGTTGTGACCTCCCGACATTTCTATCTTCGGAAACGGCAACATAACATTTTGTAAGTAAAGTTTCCTCGTCCGGTTTGCAACGAAACGGAATCCCTCCATCCGGAATCTCCACGCCTTGGTTTTTTTTGCGGGTCGTTTTCGGGGTACACGTTTTGGTTGGGGCTTCGTTGTGAGAGTGAGTTTTTGAGGATTGACTTTGTTGTTGTGGCATAGAGAATTGTTGTGGAGTTTTTGTTGAATTCAAAAAATCATGTTTGTGACTTTGTAAAAAAGCTAGTTGCTCGGGAGTCATCGGCCCTTGGCTAGGTAACCCGGGGAATTGAGAATTCGACGTCGACCCGGGATTCATGTTGCCAGAATTAAGAAGGTTCCAAAAAGAGCCGTCGTTGGGAAAGTCGGAGGCTATAAATGTTTTAAAAAATATTTAAGTAAATTCTTTTTCAAATCTAGCCGTTGAAGGCTCAAAAATATTTATGGTCAAAGTTGAGGAAAAAAGACTTAAAAGATTCCATTGTGGACACTTAATATGGGACGGAAGGAGTAGCAAAAAGTAACCGTTGGTTTATTTTTATTTTTTTTAATTCAACACCAACGCGCGTTGGTGGCTCGACGCCGAGTCCAACGTCGTTGGCCAACGCAAGGCAGCGGTGTGGAAACGCTGGCAACGGCGGAGCCACGTAGGCTCAACGCCGAGCACGGCGTTACCATACCCCGTGCTCTAAGAAGAACATTATTATTATTGTTTTCTCTCTCTTACTTTTTGCAGAATGATAGTTTTATTCTTAAATAATTAATTATTGTCCTCTTTAAAGTTTGTAATATTCTTTTCAACTAAGGGTAATATGGTAAAATTGATCAAATTTATCTATCTATTTTATATAGTAGTAGACAATTAAATTGAGATATCCAAAAAAGGAATCGTGAATTATCAACGGAGTATTGTATCTTGATATTCATCGTGCCCCGTTACTTAAATGAAAAAACAAGAAATGGGAAGAACAACTGTTAAGTGGGATGCCCTTTCTAAAGTTTGAAAAGAGAGCAAACTTTTTAGTTGATCCACACTTGTGTATATACCCACCCCTCCAGCATCACCAACACATAAACCATCACAAATGGTTAGTGTCCAACATGAAAATTTGACACTAGCATACATTTAGCAATGTGTTGAGTTTATGTAATTTGGTGGTGCAACGGAGTGACTTGGTCTCAATATTTTCGCTGGTTAGACATATGAACTTTCCTGATTAACTAAACGAAGAAGGTTTCTTCATTTACAACAGCCGCTGAAGGAGATGGCAAAGCTTTAAGGTGTGATCAGAGTTCAGATTGCAAACAGTCAAAACATATAGGTGTTTTTCGATCATCTCCAGCTGACAAGATTACTAAGCTTCTAGTCATTGATATATAACACAACTGACTACAGGAACGCAAAAAATACAAAAGTAGCAAAGCAAGTTAAATGCTTTACTTCCCCTTCGGAAACATGATACAATAAAAGAAAAGACTAACAGGTTATTTGTGAGTTTGCAAACAAGAGCATGAAAGAGTGGACTCACAAAAGCTAAATTCACCAAATGAAACTAAACCCGTGATCACCGCCACCTTCACACGAGCCACTGGTTGTTGTGCTATTGCTATACCCATGATGAGGAAACGCCTCACTTTGCGGTGAGTTCATGGTCCCAGCAATTCCTAGACACAAAGCTTCACCTAATGGTCCACCAGGAGTTGAACCTGAACTGGCCCAGGAATCTTGGTTCACCCACTGGTGTTGCGGTTTGTACACATCTTCAAACTTATTTCTATCAAGATTCAACAATCTGGCGGCCATTTGAAAGCTGTCATCATCAAACTCGATACCACTCCCACCAGATTGCATTGACAAAGTAAGAGAACAATCATCAACAGACTTCCCATTTGTTGACCATGCACCAATACCACCATCACCAGTAGTGTTTACGCAAGGATTGTTATGGTCTAATAAGTAGGATTTATGCTGATGATTACAATTCGAATCTTGTTTTAAAAGCTGGTCACCCTTCGATATTGGTTGCTCAAATCGGTTGTTTGATTGAGACAGGGGGAACAAATCATTCTTCATGAACAAGTCGCTGCACCTTCATATATTACGAGATATGCACATAAATAAATACTCAAGACAAATTTAAAACAGACCCACTTGACAAATTTACGGATAACACTCACTTGGTTGGTTGGTTTGCAGTAGAGGGAATGGTGGGATTATCTTTAGTGTTGCGGGATTGGCTTTCCACAGGCTTTCTTGAACGGGATCTGGTTTTGTGTGAATGTTTCTCGCAGTACCTAAGGTCCGGAGCACATTCTTTTGCACATCTCCATTTCTTTCCATCTGTTCTCCTACACCTCCATGGCTCCGGGTCTGACCCATTTGCGAACCTTATACCCATATTTATCCCTTACCCAAAAAACAAATGCAATTAGTATGATTATCAATAGTGCTTATGTAGGATTGCTTACAAAATGATAATCTAAGTCTCAAAATGCAATAAGTTGATAAGAACTTTTACTAAGCAATAAAGCAACTCCCAACCAAATTATTCACCACCGCTTACTTCACGCCACATTATCATTTAAACTAACTGTATATTGTATCATAACACAAACTAATAATATACACCCCCTTAAACTCGAAGAACATTTCATAATATTGACGGGGCTTCAATATCCCAACATTAAATTCCCTTTTTGAACACCAGTAAAGAGATAGTGGTTTTCCTTGTGCAGGTTACTCTAAGCGGCCTAAACAGGTATCCTCGTGACCGAACCCTTTCCCTAGCCACCCCCAAGATGATTACCTAGGGAGAGTCGAACCTACAACCTCTTGTGAGGATACTAGGACGCTTGACCACTAGGCCACCTTGGTGGTGGTTAAGGGGGTGTTTGTTTCCGTTATAATAGGCTTATATAACCCGAAAAGTTTCAAAAATAAGCCAAAAAAAGTTAGCTTATGAAACAAAAGCCCAAAAACAAATGAGCCATAAGACGCTATATAAGCCGAAAAACCACTCCCTAAAGCTAATCCCTTTTTAAATAATAGTAATAAAAAGCTTATACACTTTCAAAGCTCATTCTAGGAGCTTATTCTTAATAGCTTTTTGAAAGCACAACAAACTATTAAACCTTTCAAAATAACCTTGCCCAAACACCTCCTTCCAGACAGTATGCATAGTACAGAAAAAGAAATATTACTGTTGGACTGAGTATATAAAAGCTGAGGTGGAACAGGAACTGAAGCCATTATATATTTATAAATCATTGTCTGTCTTTCAAGTTCTTGCCACTGAGTTGCAGTAAACAACATTTTTCCATCTGAAACACACAAAAAACATTCTTTAAATACTGTAACATAAAAGTTCTAAAAAAACAATAATAGTAACAGAATTTAAAAAGTCAAAAACTTTATGAACCTGCAAAATATATTGAACTTAATATTAAAATTAATTTTAAAAATATAAAAAAAAAATTAACAGTATGAATCTGTAATATATTTTGAGCATAACCCAGATAGGATTTAAACATTAAACAAGTAGAACACTTTTTTTTAGCAATCTTTGATCAAATTTACAACAAAATATAAATAAATAAAATAACACATAAAAAGTTTCAAAACTTTATGAAACTGTTATATATACCGGTATGAACATAACCCAAATGGGATTTCAACTTTAAAAAAATTCAACATTTTTTTCTAATTATAATCAATCTTTATTAAAAAATTACAAAAATTTAAATATAAAATAAAATAACACTTAAAAATGAAAAAAGTTAAACTTTTATGCACCTGTAATATATTTTGAACATAACCCAGATAGGATTTAATCATAAAGCAAGCTCAACATTTTTTTCTAACAATCTTTAGGTAAAATATTGCAAAAAAAAAGAGTAAAAACTAAAATTAACACATGAAAAAAAAACTTTATGCACCTGTAGATGATTTTGAACATAACCCAGATGGGATTTGATTACTATTAGCATAAATTTGATATGGGTATGAATTAAAATTAGCTTTTTTAAAAGGGTATGATGATGGTTCATTGTTAAGGCCTAGATTAAACTGAAATGATGGTGGTTCGCCGGAGCCACCGCCATTAGTTCTGTTTTGGTTTCCCATTTTTCAAGAAAAAGTATAAAAAGTGTGGTTTTATTTGTTGGAGAAGTGAAAAGTGGTTTTTAAAGGGATATTTTGGTTTGAGTTTTTATGTGTTTAGGTGTTTTGTGATTGTTTATTGGAACAAGCACTTATGTACTTTATAAAAAGATTTGGAATGTATCTATTAATATTCGTACAAGATTGGGTGATTTAGAGAGTCATGCATTAGCAATAAAAAGTTGTTTTTTACTATACGACTCAGAATCTATAAATTAATCTAAAAACACTTTATATTCATTCATCAAGTCACAATGTCTCGGCCGTCATGTGAGTCCTTGTCGGTCGCAAGAGGATCGGCTTGTTGTGGCATGAACATCGTAGTGGGTCTGCAAAGAGCAATGTTAGGCTCACACTACTTTTACAAACAAAAGTTTACACACACATCTTTCTTAATTTTTACTTTCAATAATCAAGTGACACATATTAATGTGGATATTTGTTTGTAAAAATAATGTGAGTCTAACAATCCTCGTCTGCAAAAGTGAAAAGGCAGATGTGGGTCGGTACTACGACCGATTTATGTGCTTCTTTGTGTGTATATTAATTAATTAAAAAGGAATTTTTGTGGGTTGTTTTTTTTAGTGTAGGTCGTCTTAATGTGTCTAAAAGGTCGCATATAGGTTGCACGAGAGAGAAAGCTGAGGTGACAGAAAAATTGAGAGTCGCTCGAGGTCATTGTTGTGCCCAGGCTAAAATACTGTCGAGCCCTATACTTACCCACTAAAACACAAAAAAAAAACCTTATGGCTTGAATGGTAAATAAAAAGAGGTATGATCTCGTGCCGTAATGTCATGTTATAAGGTTGTAACTTGCGATTCCGTGTGCTCTTACATTTTTTTTACTCATATATCATTCAAACATTTGTAACTAGGGGTGAGCACGGTCCAAGGACCGGACCGGACCGGTCCGGACCGAGGACCGAGTTGGTCCAAAATGTCGGACCGAGGACCGGACCGAAATGGTACGATCCGGTCCGGATCGGTCTTCGGTCCGGTCCGACCCTACACGGCATAATCATCAGGTTTTTGTTCGGACCGAACCGGGCCGAGACCGAAAGTAACAAAAACCCCGGACCGAAGACCGGACAGAAATACGTTCGATCCGGTCCGGTCTAGTCCGATTTTCCGGTCCGGTATGCTCACCCCTATTTGTAACTCTTAATACATCTCATTTATTTAGATAAAAAAGACTCACACTCGAACATTCCAAACATTTCATCTTCATCAACGAGTCGACTCGTCGTTAGCAAAATAAATGACCCTTTAGGCATAATGTTGCACAATCACCCACAATTCACATGTACACTTGACGACTCATTCTTTCAACCTAAAATGTGAGTTAAAGCTTAAAATTTTAAGTATGTTAGTTTAATTAGCTGAAACTATATATGTAAACTGATATTACAAGGTAATATAAACACATAATGCTCTTTAAAAAAACATATATATAAACACACAATGATAATTAGGTCGTTGATATTATCTAAAGCTCAAGTTGTTTTTTATACATAAAAAAAGCTTCTAGTACAATATATCATGAGACTTTAATGGGTGTTTGAGTTAGAGTAATGTTGAAGTAAAATTATGTTCACCGATTTCCGAGTACGTTGATGGTCCCCTCAGTCGTTGATAATCTGATGCTCCTATACACAAGAAACAAACACGTGTTAGCATCGTCTCAGGTGTGACCTCAGGACCAAGCTTCGGCGTGAGAATGAGCGGATGGTATGTGTGAAAATGTAAGTAAATGCTACCATTGTAAGAAAATTAATTGAGAATGCAATAAATGTCTTTGGGGTATTTATACTACCCCAAAGGTGTACCTGATGATGACGTCGTGGTGGTTGACATGACACTTGACATGACGTTGACAGTGTGTCAGTCCTTCCGATATGCTTGGTCAGCATGTCAGCCGGGTGTCAGGTCTCAGTCTTCTGAATGAGGACAATACCTGCTAGATAGGGACTCTACATGTGTCGTCTTCAAGTTCATGTCACGTCGCTTTCTGGTCGTGTCTTGGTGCGGGGTCCGGTTAATTTCACCGGATGTAATATCGTCCGGCACATGTGTCCGGCACATACACGAACATGTCCCCTCAGTGTTGTATTACTAGTTAACGACTAATGATGCAACACTCAAGAAGAAATAAGCATACGACGGGGAGAGGATAACGTTTTGGGTTATTATTATGTGTTCGCCGCTGCGTGGGTGTGTTTGGGCCCATATGACAGTTTTGGGCCACGCTTGGGCCTTTACTATTAACAGCCCATAGGCTTTTGTACCGTTAAGGAGTTGAAACGACGTTTCGCACGCTCCTTTTTTTCTTGTGACTGTGTCACGTGTAGGGTACTATGGAAATGGACGACCCAGATTGCGACCCGTGTTCCTTACTTGGTACGACACAACGTTTCCTCTTCTCGAGGCCTAGTATATATATACCCTCTCATTCCACTTCATTCTTTTTCACACACATATTCCTTCACTCGCTATTCGCTCTGATCACTTTCATAACCCTAAGTTCGTTTAATCGCTTAAGGTGCGTCCCACTCTCTACATATATTTTTTTTGTTTATACTTCGTCTATAGTATTCTTTTAGCTATGTCCGGAAGTGAACCTGGAGAGATGGCTTCTGAGAGCTCGCAAGCTGTGGTCATGCCAAAATTTGATATGCACATCTATACTTCTATAGTTCTACTCTCACCACTAAAGAGTTGCAAGAGGCCGTTATAGAGTATTGTATCCCTGCGGATCTTCATCCCTGTCTTCCACCTCCGACGTTAACAATGGATAAGCTTTCGTCAAAGTATATTGGGTAATATATAGAACAGCGCGAGCAAGGGGGATTGCGAATTCCTTTCTCTATCTTTTTCCTTGCTGTAATCAAACATTTCAAAGTACACATTTCTCAGTTAGTGTCGATGGGCGTGAATAGAGTGATTTTGTTTGAGATTCGATGTCGAAGCTTGAATATCAACCGGACTATTTCCTTATTTCGGGTATTTTATAAGTTATGTAAACAAGGCTATTGGCTTTCGTTTGAGAAAAAACCAGAGGGAGTTCGAAGAAGTGCTTTAAGGAGGTTACCTCGAGTTTGAAAGGTTGGAAGAAGAAGTTTTTCTTGATAGATCGAAGGGCAATATCGAAGGCCATGCCTTGCAGGCATACTGACACGGATGTTCGTGATGATTTGAAAGAAGAAGTTTACAGCGTTTGTCTTGAATAGAGGACTGGCTGGACAATGCCGGAATGCATTGCCTTGTGGAGACAGACACTGAACACGAGAAAAAAGTTCGGGAGAATGATTTGCCCGATACTAAATTCTTAATGAGGAGGTGACGCGCTGAGACGGATTTGGATGAACACGTTATTCCCTGTACGCGTGCACTCGCGCCATCCAGTCGCAGTTGTTATATCGTATGGTGGTTATTGGCCGGCTTGCCACCTCAATTGTCTGGAGCTGTCAGATGTACTATCCGATATACGTATAAAGGATGTAAAACGTACAAGGTAATAAATGATTTGGGTTCTGGTTCTTCGTCTATGTTTGATGCCAAGCTTCATATTGTTATCTCTGCGGTGTACCAACTTTCTATACCCTTGTTTTATTGATCTTTCTTTGCGCGTGTAGTGCTATTCATGGATGATTTTGGAGCTTCGTCTCTCCAATGTGGTGTGTGATGGCTCCTTGTTGGTCCTTCCTTAGTCGTATGAGCACTCTATCATAGGGGGCCATGTACACTCCCTAATGAGTCAAAACAATCCGCCTTGCCGAAGTTCGAACCACTCCACTCCTTTGGCCGTTGGCAATTGATTCCCCGGATCCTTGGACGACGGAGTGGAGAGACTGATCTGCCTAGGACCCTCAAAGAAAGCAATTAAAACGACCAAGGTAATAAATATGATTGGGTCTTGTTATTTGTCAGCATTACTCTTCGTGTTCTTTCTTACCCTTGTTTTATTTTTTCCTTTTTGTAGTGCTTTTCATGGATGACTTTTTGCAGCTTCCAATGTGGTTCGAGACTGTTGTGAGCAAAGGGGATCCAATCCCTAATGACCAACATCCTGCCAATCGAACCACACCACCCTTGGCCGTTAGGCAATTGATTCCCGAGAAGACTGCTGCTCAAAGAAGCATTGAGAAGCCTAATACTAAGATAGTTGAAGCTAGAGAGAAGAAGGAGAAACTAGCTCTTGCCAAGACTTAACTGAAGCGTACCGGAGAGGGGGGTTCGGCGGCCCCTCGAAAGAAGAGATCTTACAAGACTAAAGACGCTCCTGCTTCTAATTCTAAGGAGACCGCCTCTGTCACACCAATACGTCAAGCCAATCCCAAACCTCTTTACGAGACCACGACGTCTCAACCGAAGGGTACGGATGGGAATGCCACAAGTGGATCACAGCCGCTGAATATCGAGAAGGAGGTCGTTGACTTAAGTGAAAATACCCGCACCCTTACTCCTTCCATTAACACTGATGTGTCGTTGTGCATATGTATTATTTATTATCAAGTTTTACATTTATATTTTGCCAACATTACCTAAAAACAACACTACGGGCAGTGTACCCAATCAGTTGTAGCTTCGTTGGTAAGTAGGGTGGCGATCACTAAGAGCGAGAATGTTAATTCCTAAGCCTGCTAGTATTTTAGTTATCTATGTTGGTTCTAATCTATCTATGTTAAACCTAACTCTAACTGGTAAAGGGAGTTTTCAGTCTGAGAGACTAGCACGGGTTTTGGTGATAACTTAAACCTACTTTAGTCACGATAACACATGCAAGAAGATAATCAGAAGATATAAGAGCGGTCAAGCCAATTATAAGGAAACTGTATTAACCATGATTAATCCAATTGAAACGCATGTTTGTTTACTGGTGCAATGATTGACTTATCTCGAGGGGCATATCATTCCTAGATTTAGGCGGTACTTCTTCCTAAAACCTAGACACGCTCATTCTGTCATAATTAAATGCATCTGCATAAAGCAATCTTTTGTTAATTATAATCTATCTTAGGAGATTAATAATGGTGATCTTATTAAACCTTAGCTCAACGAGACTTTACTAACTTATTGCTTAACGGCTCTTTATATACTAGTAGTCCACTGCCCAAGTCCTTACCAAGGGAATCAAAACGTCATTTGTTGATCTCAGGTCACCTGCTAGTCCAACTTGTTTACTAAACCAATGGCAAGGATAGGTCATTATTTGTGATCCTATGATTCTAGATATATAAATTGCGGATATAAAGAGCTATCCTGACATCTAGCTAGCTCGATATTTAGCATTCTTAGATCCATTTGAATGATATGTCGCATACTTAAGCACGTAAACGAGTATACATTGATAAACATAATCAATAATCAACGATGAACTAAGCAATCGAGATAAATAAACCAAATATTAAATCTTCATAAACATGGCTAATACCTAAAGGTATTAGCCCATAACCATTGTAATAAATACACGAATAATAATCGAATCAACCAAGGTAAACTAACAGAGTTAAACGAATGATACCAAAAATCGAACGATTATTAGAGTATAGATGATTACAAGGTGTTTCCTATGGAATTAAGCACGCTGCAAGACCTTCTTTGCTCTTCTTGCCTTCTGAAAATTGACTTTTGTGGTTAGGGTATCGATAAAATGTTTAAGGACACCCTAAACTCGTGTTTAGGGATTTGTATCTATAGTTTATGGAAATTTATCGATACGCCGTATTGGTTGAGGTCAATACGGCGTATTAGGGGGTTTCTTGGAGTAGGGACCACGTTCAATATCTTCTAGAATCTTCAAATAATCTTCAATACGGCATATAGAGTCTTCTGGATATGGCGTATTGTTCTTTAATTTTTTGTGGTTTCTTGTGAACTGCAGGCACAGATACGCTGTATCTTCCTTGTTGGATACGGCGTATAGGTTGTCAGAACAATATCTTGAGATTTCTTCGTTTAAGCTCCAGAATGCGTGTCTTTTAGCATAACTTCACTAATTACTCCATATTTACTGCAAATAACAACTTTAAGAAATTAAGAACCAATTCATGCAATAATTATACAAAATGTGTAAGAAACATGTGATAAATGATGCTATAAAAGTGACGTTATTTGATGCCATCAAATATCCCCCACTTAAATCCTACTTGTCCTCAAGTGGACTTTAGAAAATTTATGAAAATGTATCATAACCGTAGTCAAGGATTTTTCCTTTAAGCAATTATTCGTTCAATTACTAGTACACAACCAAACACCTCATGAAATAGGAAGATGAAATCACTTAAATCACTCAATTAATCTATATGGTAACATGTAACTCATTCGCTCAATTGCTCGGTCGTAACGAGTATTCTATCATATGCTTGGCAAAGATACACATCTCCACCACTAAAGCTAAGGAGTGACAAGTCTACAAAGGTAAATTGGGTTTAAAATGTTCAAGGGGTTGATCACTCTTTTTAATCTCTACCAATACTGATGTTCCATAAAAGGACAAAACCACACATACACATCCATAACGATGGAATAGACATACATGGTTGCATTCATTCCTTAACTCGAATAAGCTAAAGAATAGGACTAGTTGTCTTTACTAAAAGTCGTAAACCAGCAAGAGCGACAAACCACATATACACATCTGTAACGACGGAATAGACATATATGATTGCATTCATTCCCCCACTCGGTTAAAACCAAGGGTTAGGACGAAGAGTGATATAGGGTAGAAATATTCTAATCCTTCATCAATAGTAATAAACCAACATGGCAGACAAAATCATACATATATGACCGTAACGACAGAATAGATACATGCAATTGCTCGCATCCTCATTCGAGTAAGACCCAAAGATAGGGATTAGGAAAGGGAAAATAATTGTTGTTAAATAAAAAGAACAAAACAAATAGATTAAGTCTAAACAAATAAGGTACATTGTTGCTAGTACTTTCCCGACCGTATATGAAAAAGACACAGTATTATAGATATAAATGTCTTGATCATAGATTAACAAAAATAACTTAGTTGGCGTTCCCGTAACGATCAACTCTTAATCATCCGTAATATACATACTTTACAAAATTAGTGGTGATATCGACCACTTTTATACAAGAAATACATGGTTGGTTTATTTCGACTAATGTACAACAATACTTTACAGAATCACTTTTTTTGTATTTTTCACTTTTTTGATCTTTTTAAACATATATACACTACGAATTTCGATGTAATTTCACCATCTTCACGATCACAATGAATATGAATAGTTTATCCATTCTTCTCCATACTTCGGATGTAAATAATAATTTATGAAAGTAGTAAAACACACTAAAAAATTGAGATTTAAAAATATACACTATTTTCACATTCCCATTGCATTGTGTAATTTTTTCGACCTATCCGTAGATAGAAATTTCACACACGTACCCAATTGCATTGTGCAATTTTTC
>BQNB010097775.1:10479-25313 GCA_026074375.1 Tanacetum coccineum | reverse complement strand
CACATTTTTCTATTCTTTTGGCATTTTCTGGCTTTTATTTGGCAAAATCCCGGGTAATTTACATATACAATTTAGCAAATATCAGTCTATGCGTTAAGTTTAAGAGAAAGGATGGAACTTGATTTAGAGGCTAGGCTAATGGGAGAAGCTTTGATTTTAAATAGATCATTAGACCCGTTGTATGGAGACTATATTGAACTAAATGATCTAAATGAACCATTAGGGCTTAGGAGAAATCAAGTTGATGATTTAGAACCCACCATTGAGGAAGTTGAGGTTGTTGATGAACCCATGGTGGATATAGTCAAAACTAGGTGTGATAATGAGATCGTTGATGGATTAGATGAGTACCCTAGTTATTGTGACTTTGATAAGAAGATCCATATCGACTATGCTTATAATCTACAGTTTTCATTCATGATAGGTTATGAACGTGTTAATGCTAACGTGTTAATGCTAATTTCTATCCCCTTGTCTATTAATAGGTGATGTCACAAGTTTTATATAGAGATCGAGTTATAAAGATAAGGTTATATAGTAGAGGTTATGAATATAAAGGAGACAATGGGAGAAATGTAGTTGGAGCTTTTATGAGCGTACTTATTTTTGTTGGAAACTTTTCTGTTATGACAGATTTTGTAGTTGTGGAAGATATGGATTCTTACCGCGATGAAGGAATAGGTGATATCATTGTTGGAAAACCATTTTGTAGAGATGCATGTATCAAAGCAAGACGGTTTGATAGAATGATCATCATTTACAAAAGGAACAATAGTGTGACTTACCAAATGGTGCGAACACACCCAAGGTTTAAACACCTAACTAATGCGCAATGTAATAAGATGCGGCCATTGCTGAAGGTGAGTTCACAAGATGAGTTGAATGCTATTTCGCACCCATACCAAAAGATGAAAGGATTCTATAAAGAAGTCTTGGATTTAGGATCAGAATACATCAAGAATGAAAAGGTTGAATAATGGCTCACATATAGATACGTAAGTGTACATAAGATGGAATGAAGAGCAGAAGACAAGTCTAACTTAAAGACTTTGCTGTAAACAAAAGTGCTTGCCGGGAGACAACCTAAAATGTTATTTTTCAATTTTTATCGAGTATGTCTTCCCAGACAGTCGACACTGCGTATCCAATCTCAATGGATACGACGTATTGACTATCCAGACATTATCTAGTCTTTATTTTTCTGCATTTAAACATTATTATGAGATCTGTCTATACGGCATATTCATGAATATGATACGGCGTATTTGACAATCCAACTCGCACCTCAGATACTTTTTACAGGTCTCAATACAGCGTATCCTAGTTTTGGGATATGGCGTATCGACTTCCTGTACAGTTTTTCATTTTTTTTTGTTTTTTGACCGTCGAATACCGGAGATAGACTTGTATTGGTTTTTCCTATATCTTATACAAGACCTTATTGAACAAAATGACGACTTTGGTGGAGTATTTGTATTATGGAATTCAGTGTGTTGTAGTTGACAAGGCGTCATTTTATACATTATTTTGGGGTTATTTTTTTGGGTAAAAGGGAATTCATACCCCGGTAAATTATATTACACCAAAAAAGCGTTGAAGTACAATGGATGTAGGTGAAGTCCTAACATCTCAGCCCGTTACATGGGCAACAAACAAGCACACATTAGTGCAATAAACTAACATAAGAGTGACAACCCACTCTTATGACTACCATACTAAATTGAAATAAAATACAAGCAAACTATAAAATAAGAATGATGCTCGCATTTCCAATTTAGACCATACTAGAAACTATTGATAATAGCTCCAACTTCCAAGATTAACACCACCTAAATCAGCTTGATGAATCAATAGCACCAAGAATACCGAAGAATCTCCAATGATAGTTTAAATCAGACCAATGCATAGTACCCCTGGTCCCCCCCACTCCCTACCCCCCCCCTCCCCAGCCGTCATGACGAATTAAACCGAACGACAGCTAGCACTCCCGCAATCATTGGACCTAACCACAACATAAGAATATACAAACCATGTCTTAATGACAAACTAAAGAAAGTAAGAACAAATACCTTCCTAACACATACATCTAAGTAACGGATATCAGAATGATACCCTGCCACTCACACATTAGCAGAGCGAATCCTTCATAGAACTTCTAATTGTCACAGAGAGCAACTTCCAAAGACATGAAACATCCTTGATCCATTCATTAAAGAGATATAATTGCGCATCATTCCAGTCAAGACTCACATTAATGCTTAATTAAATTCTATCAAAGCACACATTAATTCCAGTTAAGACTGGAATTAATTCCAGTCAAACTACCCAGAATAGATCAAGATGCACATTAATTCCAGTCAAACCAAATCCCTAAAACATTAGAGGTCATTAAGCCATAAACGAAGCCAATCACCATCATCAGACCTTCCATGAGAGAGAACAACCCCAAACCTCGAGAATCATCACATATGTATAATCATCTGACATCAACGTTCCAATCTCTCATGCATCACAGAACCAGAAAACCGCATTACAAAATGTGTCTCCAAAAATCAGAACATCTACCGAATAGGGAGTTTAAGCCTCAACGCGTCACAGATCATTAGAAATTCCAAGAACTTCCAAATAGCCTACGGCTAACTTATCATAACACACCCTAAGAAACTCAACCATGATCACCAAGATAAAACAATTGAGAAAGACTGTATCTTCACCGCAAGTTTCAAGGCAAGACCACTCATCTCCATGATAAATACCAATAGCCTAACATCAACATGTAACTAAGTTAACAAAACCAAAACATACGGTTCGATAAAAGGCAAACAGAACCTTAAATCAAATCATGATCAAGTGCAGACATCTATTATCATACTTCCAACCAATCCTTGAAATCGTACTGAACCGATAAGAATCGCCCCAACGCAACACAGATCTGAGAAGAAAACCGCTATCTAGGGTTATTTGCGACATGAATAGCCCTAACAAACTTGAACTCCATCCCACTAAACCCACGAACAGTAATAATCGAAAGCCCTAACCAGATTAAAATCATAAATATAAAACCCTAAAAAATAGGTTTACTTCCAAACGGCAAGCCTCAACAAAAACCCTAAAAATTAAGGTTTTGTTCGATGTTTAAGATCAGCAAAACAACCACGATTAACACACCAAGATAATCTTTAGCGAGCAGCTGAACTCCACAAACCAATCAGATCTATATCAACGTTCATCCAATAATCTCAAGAAGAAGATTAATAAGGAAAAACATAGAGAAATAGGAAGAATTGAGCCGGATTGGAGTGGGTAACAATGGCAGCCACCAAATCGCCTAGAGAGTACTCCCCCAAAGGGTTAAAACAATGATAAGCAGCATCTAATAATGCACTACCACAAACCACCATCAAGATAACAAAAAAAGGCTGAGTTATTGACCGGATTAAGGATAAGAGTGGCAGCCAATATTTTCATTTATAGGGTTTTCTCTCCCCCAAGGGGAGAGAAACCCCTTAAATCATGCAAATATGCCTAGATTATGTGCTTAATCATTTGTTTTTAGGTTTTTAGCACTTGATAAGACATTTGAGGAAAAACATGAGACTGTAGCTCATTTAGAGAAGAAACGGACTGAGATTAGAGACCTACACGAACAAATCATTGAGAAATTACTTTGTTTACTTTAAGGGCGTAGAGACGTGCTAGTCGCAGGCAATACAAGCGACTCTAATCCGTCGCCAGATCCATCTAGTGACGACGTCAAGATTTAGCGACACAGCGTCAAGACGTGGCTGATTAATGAGCGGAACCAGAATCATCCACGTAGCGCACTGCGTCAGGATTACAAAACGCGACTCGTCGCAGAAAAATCTCTATGTATACTAAACCGATCTTGAGTAAAGATTTTCTAATTGTGTAACTTTGTTATAACTTTCAAGGGAGATGAACCCTAGCACTTATAACACAGCTTTCATATGTTGTTTTTTAAGTGCCTTAAAACCTCTATTATATCTACCTTTAGACATCCATGTTTTAATCCAAGTAAGGTTGTTTAACCTATAATATCTTCATCTACAGTCTATGTATTGCTAATTATCTATCTCAGTTGCTCTCCTTTATAACATGCGAGGCTAAACCACTCCATTTGTATTTTGCTTATGAATTGCATGAAAGTTAATTGTAGATCCTACTTTATGTTTCTTCATCTTGATTGAGATGATTGTGCACGCGTTGGCGTTCTAGAAACCAGCTTTTGTCTGTATCGCTGTAGACACGTCTAGGGAAACGCAAGTGCGTAGAAAGGATACCATCGGGTAACATTCTTTATACTACCTTACCCCTTTATACTTGCTGAATCCCCATCTACAGAGTGTATTTCACATGCATTAACTAAATGTACTTTTAGGGCCATTGTAATCAATCTCACAAACACCTTACTTAGTTGCGTTTGCCCAAACGTAATAATTAAATAAGCACATCAGGGGGTATCGTGAAATCCGTTCATGACCTAGGAAATACCTACACAATATCATCACAAATTGAGTGACAATGGAAACATGATTAAGGGGAAGCAATTTGATAGTATGCATGATTAATGTAAATAAATTTTAATTATGCATAAATTGCGAGCACCAAGTAGATTAGATATTAGTTTTACAAGTAGCTTTATCACACCACACCTCTCAAACCATAAATTGACTTTATTTTCCCTATAAATATTAAAAACACAACAACTAATCTTCACACTCAACTCCCATAGAATTTTACAAATAGACCGTGACCTAACCTCCAACCTAACATATCTCCTAGAGAACGATAACAACCTCCGAGTCTTGCCTATACTACTACTACAATGGTTAGGTACTCTGCCTAGGGAGTTGTAAAACTTCTTGTAGAAGTCCCTTACAACAACTGTATCAAGTTTTTGGTGCCACTGCTGGGGAATAGTTAGGTTTCGATCATAGTTTAGCTTAGTTCTACTCGCTTGAATCCTTTCAAGTGAGAATTTAATTTCCGCATATTAGCTTTCTCATAGTCTATCTCTTCTTCGTGTTATCTGTTTTGTAAATCTGTCATCATGACATGTAGCACCGTTAAAAGGTTAACAAAACCGCTCGACGAACCCAAAAGAGAACTCCGAAGGCTTAGGAGAGCCGCCTGCTGTCTACAGCAGAACGAATCTCTTGCTATAGCCGGAAGAAACCTCTTTGATGCTGAAGCATCCTCCTTCAACAATACTAGAGCAAACCCGCTAACGCCTCCCAAAACCCTACGTGAACATTCCCACCCTAATCCATTCGTTTTCCAAAACCCAATCTCCTTTCCAACCGAACAAACAAGAAGAATCGTTGACTCACGCAACATCTGGCTAATTCAAAAAACATGCACTTTCCAAGGGTTGAGAAATGAGGACCCCCTCCATCATATTAAGCACCACTTAAGTATTGTTGATAACATACAAGCTGACGGAGCCACAAGGGATACATCTAGGCTACGTTTCTTCCATTTCTCCCTCAAAGGAAAAGCGACATAATGGCTTGACAGAATACCTCCTACTCAAATCACGACATGGGATCAGCTTGTATCACGATTCCTTGACCACTTCTCTCCGGTAGGACGTACCTTATCCCTAAGAGATTTAATCCTTCGATTCAAACAAGGGGATGACGAACCCATCAAAAGTGCCTGGATCCGTTTCCAGGACTTTAATCAAACAAGTTCCCCATCACGGGATACAGAAATGGCTTTTGGTACAAATCTTTTACGACAACATATCTCAGGATAACCGTAGGAAACTCGATTAATTCGCTCAATTCCGCTTCAAATATCTCACCGAAGAAGAGGGGTGGAATCAAATTGAAGAGTTTGTCCAATACCAAGACGATCTATGGGACGACCTGTCACCAACCATGAACATTTCTTCCATTTCGGAAGCAATGCAACCTACACTCAAGGGACGTCTAAAAAGGGCTTGCAACCATATCTCCTACCTCGAAACACCTACTCGAGAAGTTGGGTTGAAAAACCCTACCTAATATGCGACTACTGCGAAGGATTCCACGAGGCTGATGAATGCAAGCAAACCAACCTGGCCGAGCAGGTATGCTTGTCCGGGGGAGACATCTACGATGATCCTTCCCTTTCGAGGTTCTACCAGAACAACAATACCCCACCATGAGGGAACAACAAACGTAAAGAAAAAGGAGAAGATGGCCCCGAATGGATTGTTAGAAGTAAGTCTGAAGACGAGCTCACCAACTTTATGCTTGATAAGAAGTGCCATGCGAAAGGGATATGAGATATGCTTGACAAGCACCATTAGGAATTGCATGAACAATTCTCTCAAATCCTCTCTACGATCAGGAAAAGTGAAACTCCTAAACCTGAAGCACCAACTTTCGCCATTACAACCAAATCAGGAGTTAGCATCCATGACCCACCTTTCCCAGCTCCACCATGACCAACATCTGCCAACCACACTGAGGGGGCAACCAAAAAAGAAGGGCCTAAGGACGCAGAACCAAGCATCTTACATGAACCTGCCCCTCGGCCATCCATCTTTTACCAACCCTCCAAGTTGTCCAATCTGCCCTTTTTGTCCAGATTAAAGAAGCAGAAAGAGGATGATGAGGATGTGCGGCTCCTCTCAATCTTCAAACAGATCCACATCAACCTGTCGTTCCTAGAAGCCATGATCTACATGCCAAAGGGAGCCAAGGTTTTGAAAGATCTTCTTTCACATAAGGAAAAACTTGAAAAAGCAGCCTCCTTGGTCAAACTTAGTGAGGAATGTTTTGCTATTATCCAAAGGAGTCTGACCCAAAAAGAAGGGGATCCAGGAAGCTTTACACTGCCATGTCTTATCGGACCTCTAGCAGTCAAGAACGCCCTTGCTGATTTAGGAGCAAGCATAAATCTCATGCCATACTGTCTTTTCTGATGATTAGGGATTTCTAAACTTAAACCTACCAAAATGAGTATTCAACTAGCCGATCGATCTATCAAATACCCTATTGGGGTCTGCGAGAATCTATTGGTGAAAATAAGCAAGTTCATCTTCCTAGTTGACTTTGTAGTTTTAGAAATGGACAAAGATAGGCTAGTCTCGATCATTTTGGGACGGCCCTTCCTCGTCACGGCAAGAGCTGTAATTGACGTTCACGAAGGAAAATTCAGTTTAAAGGTCGGAAGTGAAACCGTCACCTTCAACATTGAGAAATCCATGAAATCCAAACACTCCCATGACGATTACCTATACTGCGCCGATCACACCGCTAAGCTGGTCCAGGAACAATGGGTCGATATAGTAAACCATGATGGAAAATGGACTAAAGAAGAAGAGGAAGATTATAACGAGGTGCTTGCAGTTTTCTTCTACCTAAGGACAAAGCCGGTAGAACCACTAGAATGGAAAGCTACAGAGAACCGATTAAAACCATCAAGCGTTCAACCACCCAAACTTGAATTGAAAGAATTACCCGAACACCTTGAGCGCCTTCCTCTAAGAAAACAACCAACTTCCAGTGGTCATCTCATCCGCATTATCCACCGTCGAAAAAGCCAGGATCCTCGAGGTTCTTCGAACTCATAAAGGGGCGATCTCTTGGAGTATTGTGGACATTAAGGGGATCGACTCATCCTTCTGTACTGTTGGGATTCTGAAGCTTCTACAAGTTAATACTGCTGGCTCAAGATTAATACTGCTAGTGAAGACTTAATGCTGTTAATGAAAATTGAAGAAATAAGTCTAAGTCTTTAGTACTGCTAGCTTTATAGTTAGTACTGCCAGTAATAGTTAGTACTGTTAGTTAGTATTAGTACTGCTAGTGTATTGTATTAGTACTGCTTATGAGATATGCATGAGATAAATTAGGAATAGATATGCATTATCTCTTAACGCGTTTTGTAAGCCTATTAGGGTTTTCCTTAGTGTATAAAAGGAACCCTACCGCATAGTTAGACATATACAATCGAACATAACAAAAAATACATTAGTGTATACAAAACATATAGTTGTTTTGTTATTAGTGCAATATATTGAAGTTGAGAGAATCTTCTGTGTTAATCTTATTGTTCTTCTTGAGTATATATACTAGATTCCGCATAGTATATATATACATAATCGTCAAGGTTTCAACCTTAGTTGTCTTGGATTTATCTAAGGTGACTAAAAGCTTCAACAAGCTAACAAACGATCTATTATAAACGAGATCAACAAGTGGTATCAGAGCTTGTGTTCTGAAACCTTTATCAAGAAGTATCAAATCTAGAAGAACTCTCATTCACAACAAAGAGATGGATCTAGTATCTGCACAAAACAATACTATTGCAAAACTCCCACTTCTCAAGCAAGGAGACTATGAGATGTGGCGACTCAGAATAGACCAATACATTCAACTGCAAGATTATGCTCTTTGGGAGATCATTGAGAATGGAAACTCCTTTATACCAGTAGCTTGAACCACTACACATGCTGATGGTACATCCACTTCTACAATACCTGGTCCACTTACTACAGAGGAGAGAATCCTGAAAAGGAATGATGTAAAGGCTAGGAGTATATTTGGCAGAGTATATTGCTATGGCATTTCCACAATGAACATCAACAACTTTCATCAATACAAGGATGCAAAGACCTTGTTTGAAGCAAATTTTACAGTTAAGGTTTGGTGGTAATGAATGCCACTAAAAGACTCAGAAGACACTACTAAAGGCAAACATTATGAAACTCATTTCACAAACGCTTCAAGTCAAGCTCATTGTCACCTCCATCTTCAACAGGTCGGATGTGGTATCCTTCTATAGTAGCAAAACTAAACACCATTTAAGTCACTTTTTCCTTTATGCAATCGCTGCGAGTCCTCTTAGATAGTTTGCGGAGATTATCTTGATAATAACAATATTGGGTGGGGGAGTCTTGAAGATAGTTTATTTTCATTTTTAACAAATTCTAATACACACAGAATGTAAATTTATTTAAAAATTTTACACTTTTTTAACTCCATATAATTTTATTTTATTTAAAAATTAAACTACTAAAAGTTTTATAATTTATCTCTCCTTTTTTTAAAGTTTTTTGGGTTTTCCACAAATTTGACACATAAATTTTTATTTTGTGTTTTTTTTTTCCACTTTTCCCCTTCCATACCAACAAAAAAAATACAATAAAAAATCAAATTTTCCCTCTACACTAATTTTTAGTTTTTAACAATTTTTGACCAAATTGAATTCGAATTTTTTGACTTTTATTTGTACTAATAATCGCTCGAATTTGCCTATTGGCAAAATGCAAAACCAAAAACAAGCATTCTGATTGGTCCAATTTAATTTCTCACCAATAAAGATTTAATCTGATAAAAACTCGAAATGATGTAATTCTCTTTGATATGGGGTTAGGGGGGGGATAAAAAAGATAGGAATGAAAAAGTGGATATTTTTTTCTCGCCTTATACATTTATTTACTTTGAAAATTGTATAAATTTATAAACATATCATCTCCCACCAAAGTCCAAAACAAAAGCTAAAAACACCCGGTTATCAAACACCCACACCGAAACCTAAAAAACCTCCACACAATCCACCTCATAAACAACCCAAACCAAAATAACCCCATCGTGAAGTCCTACGACCAAACATCCCCCATACACATATAGTGTATAACCATACCACCAAGCCCCACAAACACCTAACCCCCACCATTCACCATCTATATACCCCCCTTCCCAATAACAGAACCAACCCAACCCCCACCCCCACACCTGACCCGTTAATCTCACGGATACCCCATTAGCCAAATACTTTGGTTGTTATGTAAACTACAACAGTATCAGTTAACCTAATAGAACAACCAGTCCCTAATCTGACCCAACTTCCCCAAAAAAACCCCCCTACCACTACCCGAAAACATAAGTACACAAACCCAAAACCCCCCAACCACCTACCCCCCCAAACAACACATCCATCCCCTGAACCCCCCCCTGCTACAAAAATTCTTACTCCCCCATCCAGATAAATAGCAAGCTCCCCCAACAACCTCCCTGCCTACCCATTGACCCAATACCTTAAAACGTCCTTAACAAATCGCCCTACCCTCCAACAACAAAAAACACAACAATAACAGAATTGGCCCACGTAAAGACACACCAACCCAACCCCCGAACCACACCAATCCACATTCCACCAACCAAAACCCAGACCCTCATAATACTCCAAGAACTACCCCCTCACCTCCCCCCGTTCAACAGAACCTCCCACATACCTACAACGTAAAAACTTCAACAAACACAAGCCCTACTCGCTATCGACGGAGAAACGAGAACGATAATGTCGACAACCCGAGACTCGCACACGAGCATGACATTACAACGGCATGCGAACTTAATCGACTAACTCGATAACAACACCCCTAGATGTAAATGCGTATAACAAAACTCCGCCATCTTTAAAGTCCCGTGTTAACCAAATTAATAATTTGAACAACAGAAACTATGATGTATGTTACTTTAAACAGACAAAACGTGACAACCGTAAGTAACTACCCATCACAAAATTATAATAAGACACGCAACTATTATAACAAACCCAACTATCCCGAACTAAAATAACGCATAACAAAGAAGATCAATATAGGAGGGTGTTTGCAACCAACTATTCCCCACCCAAAATACCAGCACCCAACCCCTCTACGCTCACGTCGAAACAAACACGACAAAAAACAATCAGCTTACTATACGAGGGGCTATATCCCGGACGCTCGAGACACACAGATAACGAAACATACCATAACCTCCATCCACACAAGTTAAACTCATAACAAATCACCATACCCACCCATCCATCACCCTCCAAATCTAACCCACCAGAACTCGCGTACCATCATCATGCCAATAACCCACCAACCTCCCCACACCCACCACCCTCCCCCCCGTTTTCTACCCATCACACAAACTCCCCCATCGGCCACCTCGCCAGACCGAACAACCATAAACCCCACTACCTTCCACAACAGCACCAGAAGCAGGAAACAACCTAGCGCCATACATGCTCCACGCGTTCCCACCCCTCACCCCCCACGAGCCACCACCTCAGATTACCCTCAATGCTCTCTACAGGTCCCCGATCCCCGTGACACCCCATCCAAGCAAAAACATAAATATTAAAAATAACAAATAAAAACCCATCGAGTACAGTATGGTAGGCATAGTTCCTACGGATGCAGAGAAACAAACACAAGACATTTAGCAACATACTTTGTACGAGCACCTAAACAAACCCATTCCCATTTGTCCTCCCCATTTTAGAACAAATCTCACACAATAACATCTACCCAAAGTACTCATAACGAGAGTATATAGGAGTGCAGTTGACAAGACCCATCTAGACCACTATTATGTCCCACACAGAGCATATTAATTAAAATTCACGCGTACCCCACCCCCAGTCCCTACACTCACAAAAAAGTCACAACACCTACACCATCACCCGGTTAGCATTTAACGTCCACAACCGGAAAAAAAAAAACATAAATTAACCAGCCCCAATCCCACATACACCTTCCCCACTCTGCTCCCCCTTCCCTGCCACCAAAAAAACAACACACATACACTCCACGCAAACCCCCACCACCATATTTATACCCGCGCCCCCCCCATCCGTTCCCCATTTTATAGATAACCATCAGAAAAAATTACACACCCGCCCCCCCCCCCCCCTCCCCACACGCCCCAAACTCACATACCAAACCTACCAACCCCATCCCTACCATCAACAAATCCCCCATAAAACAAAACCCCCCCTAACCCACACACCAAAAACCCCCCTACCACCAGTACAACCAAAAACCACACAACACACCCCCACCCACACGCTTCCCCACCACCCCCCCCGTCAACCCTGTAACACCCTCCACCTCCAATCTTGCACAAAAAATATGTACACAACAGGCTGCACACACACCCACGACCCTACCACATCCCCCCACTCAAAACAACCAACCCAACATAAACACACTCACTAATCAAACACACTCTCCAACCTGTGGTATCCAGGAAAGTTAACTTTACGATCAAACAGCATGTTTGTTAACACCATTGGTTGAAAATAAGGACGGTTATAAGTAATCGATTATACGTAGCTACCAACAAGAGAAGAAGTTAAAAAAAACTTTCGACTTATTAGGATTACGAAGGCCAAAAATAACCACAACAGTGTCGTAAACCCCAATTACACGGCACCCTACTAGTGACCCCTAGGAATAACCTAGCGCGCAAAACCTTCAAACGACAAAAACCAATAACGAAACTCCTCCGGTGCCACCCACCCACTCCCCGATCTCATCAACAAAATACCCATCTACCCCAACCTTCCAATTATGGAATTTTAACTAAAGAATCTAAAATGGCCAAAACCCACCATTGACATAAACAACGAATGGATCTGAACCAAAAATACATGAATTAAGTCCAAGTAAGAACACAATCAGTACTTATACACACAAATGCCAATGGCCCAAAATGTCAAGTAATAACTGTGTCGATGTCTCAAGTATATAATGTGAGTGCAAACAAAATTTTTACACTGAAGAGACTCACGAAACTCAAATGCAAAAACAGTCGATTAGGAAACATAAAATCACCCCTACAGCATGATTGTTTTTGTTAATTAGGGAAGGAGTGGTCACAATTTTGATGAACATTTGAGTCGAAGATGAACATTTGAGCGAACAAAGCGTAGAAAGATCATCATCGTCTAATACTAAAAAAGTCTATTTCATGGTGCTATTACGATTAATAGACTAACTAGGACTCTCATGAGTTATATTACCAGCAATCTTACATACACATCAACAACACATAACTTGCAAACTACATACACAAATCAGTAGCACATTAGTACTAATTTTCCGTCAGTCCAAAAATGTTTATGCAATTCTTAAGATACAGTAGGTATCAAACAAGGCTATATAAAACAGATATATGTGGACAGTGGACCCGCGCTTTGCTACGGCGTTCGTCACCACAAATGCATATATAGAGAAGAAAATAGTAATACGAAACACCAATTTAAAAAAATGATTCTAATATGCATCGAGAATCGACCCATAAAAAAATGATTCTAATATGCATCGAGAATTGACCCATTAGTAATTAATCCGGAATGTCACACTACTCCTAAACTAATTATCAAAAACCACATGTTTAACCCATACAGATGCAGTTTCCGCATACATATACATTACCAATTCAAAACACAAAATTAGTTTCAATATACACGTACATTAGCAACATATATCATATATGAATTGTAATAGAAACAAAAAAAATATAACCAACTTAACATTGTTTTCAGTTGGACGCACACATAAGTTTTTTATCTACACTTTTTGCCATCATATCAAGAAATAATCACCAGCATCACCGGTACACTTTCTTGCCATCATATCAAGAAATAATCACCAGCATCACCGGAGCAGGAGCCCAACTGTACCATTCGTCGCTCTTTTTGCTTCAGCGCAGTTGTGTGTTCACTAAATCCCTGTTCACCGCAACATCTCGTTCCCCACTCTTCAGACACCAACACCTTACTCTTCTCTTCTAGCATTTTCCCATACTCGTTAAGAACCATTTCCTGCAACGTGAACATGAAAAAGCTCAAGACAGCCACTGCCATCATCATCCCTAGCTTTCTTGCTATAACATCCACATCGCCTGCAAATATGTACACGAACATCCTAGAGATTATTTAACTGTTAATCAGATTTCCAAATGAAACCTTTTTACATTAGATTTTACATACCTATTTTGTCATAAGTTTCGGAATGTGTGGTAGTCTGAGGATGACTTCTTAAAACATAAAAAGTTGGCTTCGCTTATAAATAGTACAACTTAAAACATAGAAAATATGAGAGAATAGCATACCTCTCGAAAAATGTCCATTGTTATTGCGGTGCCATAGACGTCCAGATTCGATAGCTTAGTTCTGTTGATTTTAGTCCGCTGTTACAAAGATGCAATGCCTGCAATGTATAAATCGAGCATGAACATGCAAGGTAACTAAAAAAAGGCTTGTTTTTTATGTCTCTGTATGTTCCTAGTAGCCTTACTACACAGACAACTTATAAGTACCAAAAAACCTCACTTATCTTTCTATTTTTGCTAAGCTTCGCCTTTTATATACAAAAAAGAAACGTAATTTTTCATTCTTTTTTTGCAGCTTATTACATATTTCCTAAAGTGGCTATGTTGTAAGATCCATTAAAGATTTCATTTTTAGCAAGTTTAAGTACTTTTAGCAAGTGGGTAGTTTGAATTTTGTGACAATGTGTTTGAATTGAAGCTAAATGGTGGAATGTTTAGTGAATGTTCAGGATCCCAACATAACCAATCCATGCTATAGGCCACAAAAGGTTAACTGTTTCCTTTTAAGCTAATTATAGTTGGTTTTCTCCTTTGACCCGTTATATAAAAAATCAACCCGCCCACTGAATTTTTCGAAGTCATGTGAAAACAAACAAAACCGAACCAATATAATAGAAAGAGTCCTAACCTATTTTTAAGACAATGAAAGGAAACCCGCATCAGCCAAAACTTAGGACCCTCCAGACTCCATACTTTTTATACCCAATAACTAATGAGAGAAAACTATTTAACTGGAGCACAAAATTGACGACAATGCGCGCACCAGTACTAAGTTCAGCTCTTAACTACAAAACTCAGTCATACAAATTCATATACACTAAATTGAAGTTTTCAGCGCCAAATGAGGCCAGAAGAATAACTTTATTAAAACCTCAATAAATTGTAGGGGGAGCATGATAACTATAGATTGATTATACATGAAAG